>KN483670.1:7173-18071 GCA_000787095.1 Periophthalmodon schlosseri | reverse complement strand
CCAAGATCCTGTGGGACTTCCAGATACAGACTGACAGAATGGTGATGGGGAACCAACCGGACATTGTGGTGGTGGATAAACAACAGAGCAAAGCCGTTGTGGTGGACATCCCAGTACCAAGTGATGGGAACATCAGGAAAAAGGAACACAAGAAACTAGAGAAATACCAGGGGCTCAAAGAAGAGCTGGAGAAGGCCTGGAAGGTGAAGGCATCAGTGGTGCCCCTGGTCGTGGGAGCACTCGGGGCAGTAACCCCCAAACTGGAGGAGTGGCTACAGCAGATCCCAGGAAAAACATCAGACATCTCAGTCCAAAAAAGTGCAGTACAAGTGAAGTTCTAGTACAGTGAAAGTGCAGTACTAGTATAGTACTAGTGCAGTGCTAGTGTAGTACTAGTGCAGTACTAGGAACAGCAAAGATACTGTGCAGAACCCTCAAGTTCCCAGGCCTCTGGTAGAGAACCCGACCGTGGAAAAAGGATGAGACCATCCACAAAGGGTGAGATGGGATTTTTTTTTTTTATTATACATCATTCCGTCCTTTTTTCATCCACTTTTCTTTTGTTTTATTGTTAGAAAAAAAAACAATTTAGATCATTTAGCTGTTGTTTTTACAAATAAACAACTGTAGAAAAAAAATTACTGTGTTGTTATTTCTTTTATTAGGAATATCATACAAATGTTTTGTATCCACATTTTACACAGTACCACTTTATTAAGTTACAATTTTGCGAAATTGACTTCCACTGTAAAACTTTTCGCTTGACAGTAGTAGCCTCCACTCTCTACTCTCCACCGCACATCCAGACATCTTCTTATTCTAATGTGAGCTGACATGATGAATAAAACAAGTGCGTGTCAGCGCTGCCGGGTACAGTGGTGCAGACGTACAGGAGCTGTCCGTGGTGCTGGGGAGAGCCCGGTGGAGCTGTAAATTCTGCTTATGTGGACAGAGCTTTTGTCACAGTAGGATCCTCCCCATGCCTCCTGTGTGAAGTCCTGGCTCATTATCTGCAGATGGGAGAGGGGGCGTCCTAAGAGAGACAAAACTTTATATAGAGTTAACTCCTTTAGGTATGGGACGAATAAGTCATGCTCTACCTATGGAGATATGATATGTGTTGTATGGTCAATGTACATGGCAGCTCACCTGGCTCATTTTAGATTAATATGTGTAGTACTGTAGTGTTCTTAATTTAGTTCTTCACATTTATTATTCTAGAATGGCTCAAGGCTCGAAATCAAACTTTTGTTCCATCCAGTTGACAGAAAAGCACTGACATCTTCCCTGTCCACAAATGCACAGAGCGCTTCCCTCTGCATGTTTTTCACAGTAATCCGTCCGCATCACCATGTTTGTTTTGGTTTGTTTGGGCGCTTCACCTTTGGCTCCACCCAAACCACGATGCTGCTCTGTAATTGGTCTAAGTCATCGGGTGCCCGGGCCTGATCGCAACAGTGGGACTCGGGCCAGATGGAGCCCAGGTAATAATGTCACAAAAATTCATCTTGCTGGCCAGGTTCCATCGGTGACGCACAGAAATGGCAGTATCCAATTTTTGTTGTTAAGCAACACTGGCGGTTAAAATTAGACTGTGTGTTGTGTTTTATCCTATAATATTTGTTAGCATTACCATGATGGCAAAATGAGTTCATACTCATCGTGTTAAATAATTGGCATGTTGAGCTGTGAGGAATAAGTTTGGACCACTTCAAACCGTTTAAAATCAACTAGTTCTGTTTTTCATGTTTTAAGACAGTAAAAATCTGGTACGGCACCTTTAACCATTCCAGAAATCTGCAACCTGACAGATAAACACCAAATTCCACCACAGACTTCTGACCTGTCCTCCAGCTCAGTTTTAAACTATGGGGATTCTACAATGTTGTGATATCACCTAACTTATTTTTACTGGACATATCTGGACATCTAGACAAAACAATAACATCCCCATGGTGGCAAACCCCCAACAAAAAAGTTCCACAGTGCGCCTTTAAGAAAACAACTTCCTAAAATCAGCTTTGACACATTCCTTTATAAGCACTCCTATCTGATAAAGCTCTTCTCCGCTTCCCCCGCCTTCTCCCTACTAGTATCGCATTATGGAGGACCACACTTTTCTGTGGAGTGTTATAATTGCACAGTGCAGTTTTTGTGTCTTTTTAGAGTCAAGTTCTTCTTCCCCCAGCACAGATGTATCGTATAAGGAGCTCTTGAAGTCAAATGTACTGTGTGTGCGCCGTCTGCATCTTATTTAAAGCGTTTTATTGTCTGATAATCAGGATGTGTGCGCTAGCATGCTAGTTGTTGTTAGCTTTTTTTTCTCTGAGAGATCGAAAACGCACTCGTAAACTCATCGTGGTGAATAATTAGGATTCTCGGAACGCATAAGGTAAGTGACTTTGGGCGCAGTGGTCCAAAGTCGGCGACAAATTGCATTGTCCAAAACTAGTTCTGTTATTTATTGTCTAATAATGAGGAAGTACACTGTTAGAATGCTAGTTGTTGTCCAAAACTCCACTCTGGCCTCTGAAAGTTGTGAAAAGCACTTGCAAACCCAATGTGCTGAATAATTAATGACAAGTAATTTTGGACCACTGTGTTTAAAATGAACTATTCTGTCTTTCACATAAAAAATAAATAAATAAATAATAAAAAATCAAGTACAGCGCCTTTAACAATAACAAAAACAATAACATCTCCATGGAGACAAGCAGGTTGCAGATCCCCCACCAGAAAAGTTACACAATGCACCTTTAATAGCAAAACTAATTCCTTAAAATCAACTTTGACACATCCCGTAACACGTATTCCCGTCTGATAAAACTCCCCCCTCTCCCTCCTTGTGTCGCGTTATGGAGGACTGGACTTTTCTATGGAGCTGTGTAATTGCACAGTGCAGTTTCTGTGTCTTTTTAGAGTGGAATTCTTCCCGTTTTGCCGTTATCAGAAAATTACACGGCCGGAAAAGTGCGTGGGAGAAGCCGATAAAACCCACAAAAGGCCTCCTGCTTTTCAGCCTCATAATGCGCATGTAAAAACCACCCAGCGTCAATAGATTACACGTACAAGACATCGCAAAATCCAATTCCAGAATTCAAAGTTTTCAGTGGGTTTTTTTTGTGTCACCCAAGTTCGAGTAAGATGAGTTTGGAAGTGTAAATCTGGACTTTCATGTGGGATAATCGGTGTTAATTGCGCTGCCGAGGAAATGTCAAGATTATTGTTAAAAAAGACAATAGTTCAAATCGTGTAATGGTTGAAACTAGGTCTTGGCACAAAATAATAGTCTCTTATTCTAACGAGAAAGTCGTTTGATGTTCTTAGGAGCAAAAAACGGAATTAGCAGTTCGAAATTTCAATGCAGAGGTTGTGGGTTAGATTCCTACTCCTGCCAAGTGCAATCTATTTAAAGTGGGTATTACGCAAAATCGACTTTTTGGAGCTTTCTGTGATGTTGTTACCTCATCAAAAACATGCCTGAAGAGGTTTTAGATGTCACCCATGCATGTTTCAGTAATATATGGTATGATTTTGTCCAGTGCTCAGCCCATAAGCCTACGTCACCCGTGCATAATGCAAAACAATACACTACAACTTCACAAACCTGATGTGATTTGCAGTAGATTTTCACAAACCTGATGCGATTTGCAGTAGATCCATTGCACGTTGATTGTGTTGTGATGTCACTCTGAAAGGGGAGTGACGGGGAACAAGGGGAGGGGAGACTGAGAGTGTCAAAAACAAAACTGAAACTAATTAGACATTTTAATATGTTGTTTTCAGCTAATGTTTCCAAAACAATAAAAGGTAACATGGTGATCTAAATATGTTATGTGTTAGCGGTTAATACCTCATAAAAGTGTAATATCCGCTCTGAAAGTGCATGTCCTCCCTGTGTTACTGCGGCAGAGTGGTTATCCTGTCTCCTCCTCTCACTAAGGAGGTGTGAGTGTGAGTGAGCACGAGTGTTTTACATGAATAAATTGAAATAGAAATAGAAACAATACAAAAAAAAAAAACTAAAAGATTTTCTAAAAAGGGGAGTCTTTAGCTGCTTCTTAAAAGAGTCCACTGAATAGGCCGGGCGCTCCACAGTCTGGGGGCTGCAGCCTGGAAAGACAGGTCCCCCCGAGTTTTGAAACGAGTCTTTGGGACCATGAGGAGACTCTGGCCAGACGACAGGAGAGAGCCGCCAGAGGAGTAAGGGCACAGCAAGGCAGCAGTGTACTGGGGGTTCTATCCATGCAGCACTCGAAAAGTGAGGACACAAAGTTTAAAATCAACTATATTTTACTGGTAACCAGTGAAGAGATGATAAAACTGGGGTGATGTGGGCTGCTCTGGGGGTTCTTGTTAAAATACTTGCAGCAAAGTTTTCCCAAAGTCTTTGAAGAGCTGCCTTATTAAAACAAGTAAAAACTGAGTTGCAATAGACGAGATGAGATGAAAGCATGTGTGATCATCTCCAGACAACATTTTACTCACTTCTGAAATATTTCTCAGGTGATAAAAACAGTTTTTGGTCAAATGTCTTGAGTGACCCTCAAAAGACATAGACTGGTCAAATACAACACCCAGGATTCTTAGGCTGGTTTGTACAGAGAAGCTCAGAGAACCAAGATGCTGTTTAATAAAAGGGATCTTTGTGTCAGAAGAATGATCAGAGTTTTTGTTATGTTCGAGTTTAACTGGAGATAATTAGACACGCACTCTACAAACACTGTTAAAAAGTGCAACGCTGAATCACTGAAAGAGCAATACAGTACAATACATCAGCATAAAAGTGATAAGACACAAATTATCTGACCAAGAAGCACCAGGTACAACAGGAATAAAACTTGACCAAGCACTGACCCTTGTGCAACTCCACAGATACTGGATGTGTCAGACATTACATTGTTTACAGCGACACTGAGATGAGAGCAGGTGGAGGACAGGACCAGAAAACAAAAAAAATCTCAGTTTTTAGGCAATCAGTCAGAATCTACAGATCTACAGTGTCAAAAGGAGACGTTAGATCAAGTAGGACAAAACAGCGTATTGATCAGAATCGACTGTCATAATCACATCATTCACAACCTTTAAGTTAAGCAGTTTCACTTTTGGAATTTTTGGAACCCAGGCTGGAATTTATCACAGATTTTGCTGTGTAATCAGAGTGGTAAAGTGTCCTGGCACCACTTTCTCCAAACTGTTTGAGATGGAAGTTTTGATATAGGCCTATAATTTTTTGGCTCCAGTGGATCAAGATTGGGCTTTTAAGGATGATGTTCACAACAGCGTGTTTGAAAAAGCTGGGGACTGAGCCAGTTTCAAGGCAGACATTGATCAGTTTTACAACCCAGGGGCCAAACACGTCAAAAACCTTTAAAAACGTATGAAAAGTATGTTGGGACAATGTCAACAGGACTGGATGAAGGCAGTGTCCACCAGTAATCTGACGAGAACTGAAGAAGAGGCTTGGATGAGCTGTGAAACGTCTTCACTCCTACAACTTTTTGTAAGAGTGAAGACTTTTTTGGAAGTTTTATTTTACTAAGAGCTGGACGGGAGCTTCGTCTTCCTCACTTAAAGTTCCTCATCTTGTAGGCTGACTGGAGTGAAGGTGGACCACGAGTGCACATGGGAGGACACAGTACCTGTGTTTTTCAAAGGAAGGTTTATATGACTTGCACTTCCTGAAAAAAATTCCAGGTAACTGTTATAGTCATCCTACGGGTGCAACAAGATTTTGCATGGTGTCAAAAAGTACTTTAAGATTCTTCTTGTTACATAAGACAAGACTGGACAAATATCTGTAGCGAGCATGATCTATCATTTCATTAAGCTCCATTATCACGTCTTTAAGACGAAGCCTGAGCACCTTTAATTTTGTAGTGGCCATTGAACTCTGTCGTTAATGCTTCAACATCATCCTAACCAGAAAGACAACTGGGGTCAAATAAAGTAGACAACCTATTGATTTTGGACAACTTTGCACGTACAAGGCGTAATATTCATAGACAAGGAAAATAGGATAAAACACTGATGACTTATGAGGGAGTCCTCAACTTTTACCTTATCAATGTTTAGCCCAAGAGAGAAAACCAAATCCCAAGTAGTTGTCTTGTGAGTAAAACCCGTAACATGCTGTACAAAATTCAGAAAGTCCGTGAGAGTTAAAGGTCCTATATTACACAAAATTGACTCTTGTGAGATTTAAGCCATGTTAAAATGTTGTTACCTCATCAAAAACATACCTGGAGTTATGTTTCATTCACACATGTTTGAGTAATCCTTTATTATTAGTTTGTCGACATCTCCAAAGCTCAAAATGCTCTGTTCCACCTTATGATGCTGTGAAGTGGTAGTTTTCAAATTAACAGCTTCCTTTTAACTTTTGTTCAGTAGAAATTGGCAATTCCAGGGCTAAAATCATCCAAATGATTCTAGTAAAAGTGTATGATTGTAAAAACCACTTCCTGTATTACCACATGACATCAGAAGGTGGAACGCAGTGTTTTCAGTTTGAGAGAAGAACTGAGCCTTAATATGCAGGGTGTGTGTGTTAAACATGTGTGAATGAGACAAAACACAACTCCAGGGATGTTTGTTATGAGGAAACAACATTGTAGCATCAGAGAAGAGTGTAATATGGGACCTTTAACAGATCTGCAGCCATAAGACATGAGGGATCATCAATATGGAGATTAAAATCACCCAGAATGAAAACATTCCCCAGCTTAATGATAGATGACAGAAGCACTGAGAACTCATCAAGAAATAAACGAGCAGGACCAGGGGGATGGTAAACCAAGACACGATAGAAGAGGGTCATTGATTCCAACCTTGTTCATTTGAAGTTCGAAGGAGTTCAATGAGTCCGTGTTCATCAAACTGCAACAAAAGCAGTCCCAGTAGATAAGAGCCCGTCTCCATGTTGCACGAGCAGTGGTTAGCCTGTCTCCACCTCTCAGTAGGGAGGTTGTGGGTTAGACTCCTGATTTCTGAGTGGAGAGCGCATGTCCACCCCGTGTTGCTGTGGCAGAGTGGTTATCCTTTCCGCATTTTTAGTATTCAGTGTAGATGCGACAGAGAAATGCGTTTTTGAACATGTTTGATTCTCGTTGAAATAATGGGAGCCGCTTGTCATGAGAAAACAATGCATCTTTGTGTTTTGTTTTTCATCATCATTTATCACCATCTGCTCCTTCTGCTCCGCTCAAAGCCTCATGGACCAGGCAGAACCAGGGCTGCTCTGAACTAAGTGCGAGGGAGCTCTGCTATGGAAATGTTTCAGGTGTGGCAACAAACTAGAGTATATTATAAAATTATCAGATGTTTAGATACATATTTGCAATGGTACGTTTATTTGTTAGTGCCATAGTTGGTCGTAGGCATGGGATGAGACACAATTCCCACAAGATAAGACACAAGAGTAGGTCCAAAATTCACGTGTGCGGAATTTTAAAAATATATATGTTGGGTAGATGGGCAAAAAAAACAATCTCCTCCTCGAATGCTTCCCCATCCGCACTGAAAATCAAAGAGGGGGCTCTGAGATTTTAAGAGGAGTCTATTTTGATTAAATTGTGTATTGAAAAGACTGTCAGAAGATGGGAAAGAGGCCAATCCTCCCTATTTCCTAATATTTAAAGTTAATTTAATCATACATTTCTTTGCCGGAGAATGTTTTTTATATGCGCAATTACTTTGGGATGTGATTTTTATATGCACATTCATTTTGGCCCGCTGAGGAAAAAAAGTGGGGCATCAAAAGTTATTCGAATGGTTTGATAACTATTATGGTTTACATGCAAAACCGCAAATTTCACTGAGAAGTTTTAAAATATTTCAGTTTCAAAAATCCCGTTTGTGCAAACGAAGTCCAATTTGTCTCAAAATTGCATCACTTATAAAACTTTCTTACCTACAGTAAACCTCAAGAAAGGTTTAGGCACGAAAGATGTGATTCTTTCACATCTCACTGTGAAAAAAAATCAAAATTTGTGCCATAGCTTCCCTTACAGGATGAAAACAACTTTGGTATGGAGACCTAACTTTTTCTGTTTGGTTGTTTGTTTGTTTTGAAAATTTACAAAATGTTACATAAAATTAGTTTTGGTCAAAGTCAATGGAAACCATGTTGTATTTTTCACTGTGTTGCCATGGTAATGCGTGTCAGGGTCAAAGCTACACTGTATCTGCTGTCCACCACAGTCAACACCAGGCCTGTCACGATACTTATCGTTCAATATATGAAAGCTAGAACTATATATTTTGGGGTTGATATTTATTGTGTATACAATTATACAATTTTGTAAAAGTAAGGAGGTTTTGGATAT
The DNA here is from genome assembly GCA_000787095.1 of Periophthalmodon schlosseri. Classification (NCBI taxonomy): domain Eukaryota; kingdom Metazoa; phylum Chordata; class Actinopteri; order Gobiiformes; family Gobiidae; genus Periophthalmodon; species Periophthalmodon schlosseri. Next base: position 9,744 of record KN483670.1, on the reverse strand, counting down.
TTTTCTTGTAATACGATTTGAGATGTAGAAAGTTGAATAAATAATAATAATAATAATAATATTAAGTTTTAGTCATTTTAGTGAAATCTTAAATATAATCCTGTTAACTATGTTTTAGTGAAAATAGCAGTCTAAGCTGTACTTGGCACTTTATAATTTTATTTATTTATCTTTATTTATATAGGGGAACCCAATGAGAGCACATGGGCTCTCTTTTTCATGGGCGCTCTGTTTAATATACAATACAAGCAGTAAAAAACAACCAAAAAAAAACAAAAAACAAAGTATATAAGTCCATATAAAATATTAAAAACAGGTGCAGGTGTGAATACAAAAGTTTGTTACGAGATTATTAAACTGCGACTGTGCCACCAACGTATCCAGTTTTGCTTTTCCTTGGAGAGTGTTCCATTTTTGAGGAGCAAAACAGCTAAAAGCCTCTTTCCCATCTCAGTTTTGGTGCGGCTAGTTCTTAGCCGTACATAGTCATGTGATCTGGTATTAATTGTTCCTGTGTCAAAGACTAACAAGCAGGTGAGGTATTCTGGCAGTTTTTGAAGTCGTCCCTTACAGATAAATTTCATACAGTGCTGTTCTCTTCTAACAGACAGTGATGGCCAACCCACTTTTTCATAGTGAATACAGTGATGGGTTTCAAATCCATCACCTGTAATAAAACAAAGGGCAGAGTGAAAAAGTGGATCCAGTGGTTTCAAAGTAGAGGCTGAAGTCTGCATGTACCACATCCTCATAATCCAGTACGGAGAGGAAAGTTGCTTGCACTATTTCTTTTCTGTAACTTAATGGGATACAATATTTATTTCTGTAGTAAAATGATAATTTAGATTTTAAACTGTTACATAATTCTGAGATATGTTTTTTAAAGGATACATTTTTGTCAAGCCAAAATCCAAGATATTTATAACCCTTATTTGAACTTTAAACCATGTTGTTAATCTAATAATAAAGGATTTACGTCATGGGGACTTGATTTTCGTCCCCATAGTGGAGGCAAGTCCCCATAACGTGAGTGTGTGCACGGATTCTAGTCCCCACAATGTGATAAACACCCACCTACACCAAATCGGACCCGTTCTCCGCCTGAACCAAAAGCCTTATCTCCGGCGACAGACTTTGATGAAATCCGGTAAGATTAAACCAGGACTAGGTCTTAAAGGAGTCACCTTCAGAAGCACTGGTGTAGATTCACATCGGGTTCTGCTGTGCAAAAGGTCTGTGAGATTGTGTGAGTTCGGCGGTTCACATTGTACAGAAAAGATGACAATTTAGATGTAAAATATTTCACAGTGCGATGCGACAGATGTTTAACTGATAAAATGCAAAAACTCTATTCACCAGATGACAATGGGGAAGGCCTTAGCGAAATGAGGGGCAAGTTAAAATGTGCTATCTGGTTTAATGTTAGATGGGTAGGAGCAGTCAAACAAGAAACTTTTGCAGTCTAACTTTTGCAATTTACATGTATCTATTATTTTATTAATTATTCGTAAGTAAATAAAGAGCATCGCAAGGAGGTACTGAAATTTTAAGACGTATCTATTTTGTTAACAGTTTGCACTATAAAGAGTGTCAAGAGGTGGAAGGAAGCGCAAGTCTATTCTCCTCAGAAGCACAATGACTGAAGACAACTTAATTAATTTCTTTGCATATGAAATATAAATAGGTTTAGCCCTCTGCCTGCGAGTGTACAAAAAGCAAGGAGACCCCTGATAGAAGAAAACTGATTTCCAATTTTAAGTTAATAGAATTTGAAGGACAAAAATAATGGTAGTAAAAAATAATAAGAATTAAAAGTAGTCATATTATGCAAAACCAACTTTTAGAAGCTTTTAACCTGTATTTCTAGGTTTCCAGTGGCATCACAACATTCTGTAGACCAGTAATATTTAATACAGATGAGGGGCAGCAAAAGTTATGTTGTTAAAATGCAGATTCTTGCTGTAAAATTGTGTTGTAAACTAGTCCCTAATAGAAATGATCAAGTTCATCACTTGTGAATTTACCTTTTTTGATATTTCTTATGAGAATACTACGTAACCAATAGGTGAAACTGGCTCTTGGTCCTCATCTGGGAATATGAAACATTCTATCATCTGGAAAATCACCAATTGCGTTGCTCTTGAGATTTAAGACTTACTTATTTTTGGGGATTCCTTCCAGGGTCACAACAAATTGGCACATATTGGTGACCACACTTCTGTCTGCCTCAGTATCAGTGGTGGCTACAGATGCTTGGTCTTGGATCTAGTAGTGTGCTCTTTAAGGGTTCCCTAGGTAACTCTGAAGGAGGAGAGATCATAGACTGTATATAAATAGACATAGTTAACCTGGTAGCTGCCACATTCCAAATAAGAACTGAGCATGTGCACGTGTCCGGCTCCATCCACGCTGGCTCCAATTCACTTTGCATTGAAAAACCTCACCCCTCTCTCCATAACTGCTGCTGTCAGGCTTAAAATGTTCGTATTAATCTGCGCTACATGATCCTGGTGTTTTTTACTTGGCTATTGTGTCTGTAAAGCAAGATATGAACATTTATAACAGACCAAT
>JACM01075209.1:0-23443 GCA_000787095.1 Periophthalmodon schlosseri | reverse complement strand
AACTTAGTATCCTGCAGTAGCCTCCTCCGCTACTGATGTGTGGATACAAGTGAAAAGAGAGGTCACATTGAATGAAACCATGGTCTCATCAAAAATCAAATTGGAGAGGCTTGACTTTGCTCACAAATTCTGCTGTGTTCTCAATATGGTGCTCCGCATTGACAACCAGAGGAGCCAGGATGGTCTTCAGATGTTTGGCCACATTGTATGTGATGGAGTCTGTGCTACATAAGGCAGTGTCCACCAGTAATCTGACCAGAACTGAAGAAGCGGCTTGGATGAGCAGCAAAATGTTTTCACTCCAGTTGACAGATTTAACTTTGGCTTTTACGATGGATCAGACCTGGACAACTGAGGGATTACACAGACGTATTCTGGTACAGTTAATTTTTCATTTGGTGGTATTCAGAATACAGTTACTTTTCTAAAATCAAAAGGAATACATTTCAGTATGTGATCACACAACTCTGGGTTCAAACTGCCTCGTGTTAGTGAGAAAAATAGAAGATACTGGTCTTGTGGTGAGACAGGTGTGATTTTTACTTCTCTAATTAGTGATAGGAACAGCAGAACAAATGTAAATGTGTTTTTAATCCTATGTTTTGTCTTTATTTTAAAAGTATTCTTCCCATCACTGTATCAGAGCTAGTGTAAGTCCACATGGTATAACACATACTATTATTTAGGATTAAAATTGACTAACATAATATCTAACAAAGAGCTTCTAAAATGATCTTTTGGGAGTCAGAATCAGGATCGAGTACCGAGTCAATTCTTTATCAAAATAGAGTTTGAAATGTTAGTATTGTGTGGAGAGTAACACTTGTCTCTATAGACTCTTCCATAGTATGGCACAAGCAGGTGACACAATCAGACCAGGTTAAAGGTCAGATCTGTGGAGAGACGACCACCACTCATAGTACGGCATTATTAAGCAACAAAAGCACCGGTATTTAATGAATGTAAAATGGATCACTTTAATGCTATACTGTGAAACAAAGCAATAACATCCAAATAACAATAGCAATAACATCCAAATGGAAACAAGCAACCCTCCAGAAAAGTTACATATTGCATCTTTTATGTTAATGTCAAAATAATTGTGATTAAACATATTTGTACAGACTAGTATTCAAGTATTCAAGTAAATATATTGAACAGGTTATGCTAGAACAGTTAAGCTAATATTCAAATAACTGAAGGCTGAGGTCAAACTATCCAGTGGATCATGGTTTCTTCAAAGAGCAACATTATGTCATAGTCAAATCAAATATGATTTCATTTTTTGAGCCTAGCGAGTGACATTTAATTAAACAAGAATCATCAAGGTCTTTCTCTTATTACAGGTCTTTTATCTGCTAATGCGTTTTCATCCAAACATGCCTGCATTCACTGCTTTGCTCAAAGTCCTCTTGTGGCCGTTTTTGACACAGGAAATGAAGTCTGGCTCAGGTTGAGACTCTGCAGCTCTGGCTCAGTGGCGCCCTCTGGTGGTGGGAACAGATACTAACTGAGGTCTGCGGCTGAATGAAATGAAACACAGATGTTGCAGAGGTTTCACACAGAGGGACACTCCCAGCTTTAAACTCATGGCTCACTAATGGCAAGTCAAGGCAAGTTTATTTGTTCAGCACAATTGGTCCACAAAGTAATTCAAAGTGCTTTACAGAATAAGAAAGACATTAAAATAACAATACAACAAATCAAAACATAAATAATCACAAATAATCATCATAAAATGAACATTAAAAGAGAAGAGTGCAGAATAAAAACCTTTTAGTCATATGCACAGCTAAACAGAACCGCTTGGAGCCTGGATTTTAAAATGGCTTACCAAACATTCATGACTCATGTTTTATGATTTTACAGATTCCCCGTTTATTAATTTGCAGAGCACTGACGTAAGAGTGGGGGACATTGACAAAAATGACTTATCTTGATATATTTTTTGAGTATAATAATCTCAGACCATATTATGTCAATTCAACAGAATCTCAGCATTGAGTTGAGTCTCAGATAAATGTCAAACGACTGAAATTATTATTATTATTCGCTGAAGTAAATATAGACGATAAACAATAATACTGAAACTATGTTATGCCACTGACACAATAACCCAAGAGCAGATTTAAACCACAAAAACTATTTATTGCAGCTCATGATTTTTAACAATATTGTACGTTTAGAATAAACGGCAGAATGAAACACTTCAGGTCATTGGTTTGCACCTGTAATGAGCCATCGAAGTTATTTATTCAAACTTTTGGGGCTTAAATCTGATCATATAGAGAAAAAATAACCAAAATCTCCCAGTAGCGCAAAGAAAAAGTACACACGATAAATACTGACCCCAAAATATACTGGTCCATCTTTCATATATAGAACCATAAGTCGATACAGCGATCATCATCTTTTATATATCACGTCAATACAGTGATTATGACAGGCCTACTTCTACTTCATCACAACATCAATGTTAGACTAACAAATGCATCCTTCTCTAGAAAGAGTGAGTTGGTGAGTCCAGACACAAGTCATATTCACAGACATTATGTGTGTGTAATCCCCATTCTCCACTAACACACAAAACAGCTGGAACACTTATTTTCTATTGTCTCAGCCTCACAGAAAAACTCAATCTTGTGTAAAGTCTCACTAACACTAAAATGGGACCTAGGATTAAACTCCGACAAGAACAGAACCAAAAGATCCAACATCTGGACTAAACTGGTTGCAGTCCAAAACAAAGCCAGGCCATGAGAACTAACCCTATATTAGCCTTAATTTTAGTTTTATTTGTACAACCATAGACTGTGTAATAGAAGTGGACTAAGGGAGTGTGAGGTCACCCATAGCGTTTGGTTACAACCAAATGAAGCTCATCAAGGCTAGCAGTTATAGCGGGACCATATCTGGAACTCCGAACGTGAAATCAAACAGCCAATCAGAAGCGAGGCTGTTGAAGGTACACACCCCCTCCTGTTCGCACCGCCAGTTTGGGGTGGTGGTGGACATAACGAAGTTGTCAATCAACCTGTTGCTAACGCTAGCGGGAGCAACGTTGGAGAATGCAGGCACTGGATTGGCCTGTTATTAAAGTTCATACCTTAATGTAGGGACAAAATTGTGAAATAAAAATACCAGGATCATGTAGAGTGGGTTAATATGAACATTTTAAGGTCAGTTTGACAGCACAAGAGCCACATCTGATCATGTTATTTATCCAAAACACTGCATTCTTTCATCTTGTTTTGACCTGTTCATTACATAACAGTGTAACAGTGTATAGTGCTTTGATATAAGCTGATGTACACAGCCCCGCCCTGTTTGTCCCGGGGCAGTTTGGTGGTACTAAACTGGATCATGTTTGACAAGTCCGGCTGGTTCATAAATATCACAAAGATCTTCTATATGAAGATCCGGGTCTCCACACTTTGATTCATCCTTTCACTTTGTAAATGTGATAATAGTGTCCCAAAAGCAGTTTGAGGTTTAAAATAGTAACAGTAAACAGCAGCTCTTGTTCAGATATAATAGGTTTTGTTAATTCAGTTTGTGGTTTAAGAATGAATGACCAACGTGACGCATTTCTGTGACGACTAGGAAAGAATTTGAATCAACGTTTTTCTACTAATCCAAGGCTGGCTTAGTTTCTCAATTTTGATCGAATAAAAAGAAATTTGTGGGGTTTTTTTTGTTTTTCTTATTGTTTTTTTTTTTTTTTTTTTTTTTAATAATGATCAAAGTTAACCTAAAACTGGCCAAACAATAATGAGTCACGTATTTACATATCAAAAGTTGAACTGAACTGAAATGTGTCACCTTTCTGGTATAGTCAACATTGTGACTAAAATGTATACTTGAAGTAAAATAAATCTGTATAAATTAAATAATTCCAACTTTAGTGAAAACAAGCTCATTCATATGTAAAAGCAAAAATAACGCCAAGTTGATACTGAATCCCAGTCCCGTCAAAATTGTGACCAAACAAAACAGCCAATGTTTAAACAAAAGGAAGAGTTCAGAATAAAACTAAAAGATGGAATTCTGTTTCTACATTTGATTGAAACAAATGCTTTTCTGCAAACTCCAAATCTATTCCCTGATGTGAGACAAACTGAAACTGAGCGCAAAGTGAGATATGTTTTAAGACGGTCAGTTACTCACATACTTCATGCATTCTGAGCATCCTAATTAGAGACAGACAGATATATCGGTTGCCTGATATATCTGGCCGATACTTGGACTTTTTAGCGCATCAGCTATCAGCCTTAAATCTCCAGCAAAGGCCATTTTTTGTTTTTTGCCAAGCTGCTGCCTAAAAGCTACAAACAAAACTTAGTTTGAACACTTCAGTGCAAAGTGATAACTGCAGAAAACGTGGCTACATCGCTCTCATAAAAGTTTATGGTAAAAAAAAGGGCTGTGGGTGAGTTTGGAGTTCATTTATATTACATAGGTTGAGAAAAATAATTAAAATCGGACCCACAAATCGGCACAAGAATATGGGCAGAACTTAACGGCTTAGAGTGGAGTTTTGACATCACGGTAACGCTAACAACAACTAGCAAGCTAAGCAGCACTTTCTGATTCTTGAACAATAAAACACTTTATAATTTGATGAGGACAGTACTCAGTCTGTACTGGGGCAAGACACATTTTGCTCTAATACAGGCCCAAATTAAGTAATATCACGTATTTGAATTCACTTCAGCACCAGTCAACACGGCTTCAATGGAGACCAATTATAACAACTACTGTGTTATTCCAACACACTTCACGGCTGCTTAGAAAGAGAGCGCACTTACACAAACAAAGGGAACATATTACACTGTACTGCTGTATTGTTGATGCATTTAACAGTACAGGAATATCTGAAGGATCACTCAGCCTTACAAATGACATGAAAACAGTAATTACAGATACTAAAGTCAATGAATTCATATAGAGCTTGAATGAAACAGGGCTGAGTCAGAGGCACATGGCTCTGACGAATGGGGCGCGACCAAAATATGTCTGTGTGGTTTTAACAATGACAGGACAGGCGCTGGTCACATGACACAGAGGAGATGCTGGGGACTACCAACAGAACAATGGGGACACCGTATTGCGACAGTATTGAGAAAATACATTATGTATCGACTTATTGTTCAATACATGATAGATGGAACTATATATGTTGGAGCTCAGTATTTATGGTGTGTACTTTTTCTTTGCACTTTACACTTTTCTGAGCCTTTTGTTATTCTAGTTGTAATACGATAAGATTTGAGCTGTAGAAAGTTCAATATATAGTAGTAACAGTATCTTCTATAGTCAATTATTGCTTCATTCATTCAATTATTGCAGCAGTAGCTCAGTTGGTAGATTGTTTGTCCACTGAACCGAAGGTTGGCGGTTAGAATCCTGCTCTCGTCATAAACATCATTGGTTGAGTGGTCAGCTCATCAAACCCACAGGTTGGCGGTACGATTCAAGCTCCCACAGATGAGTGCTGTTGTTGTGTCTTTGGGCAAGACACTTAACCCACTTCGCCCCAGTGTCTGTGTACACTGGTGTATGAATTTGTGTGTGAATGGGTGAGTGGTCCCTTGATGTAAAGCACTTTATGTAGAAAAGTGCTGTATAAAAATGTGACCATTTAGCATTTTACCATTTCATTCTGCTGTTTATTTGTTACAGCTCAGGCCAGTTAATGATTCTATTTAAAATAATGGTGTAGTGGAATTATCTTGCTTTGTTGATATTGTGTTCGCGATAAATCTCTGTAGCGATATATTGTGCTTTGAAATTTGTTATTGTGACAGGCCTAGTCAAGTGAGTGTAGTAGTTGGGAATGGGTTCTGAAATTGCAAAGAAATTTCCAATTTTTCTGTAACAAAAAGGCTCTTTATAAAATCTATTCTCACATGACTTCTTACTGCTGTATGTGTAATTTTAAAGAATCTAACACAATATACCCAGGCCCTGGCCTGTGCTTGTACTGTGATTATTTGGATCCAGCCAGTACCACATCAAATCAAAATGTATCAGTTTTGTTCCAGTGGGGCATTATTCACATTCCTCATTTTGATGACAGGACGCAGTTGTGGATCTAAGCAGGTATTGGATTTTGTTTAGTAGATGGACAGAGCGACATGGTGGAAATAGTCTAACTTTTAAAACCTCATACATAGCCAATCTGAACTTTTGTACTAACTTGCAAAACCACATCAGGGAACTTCACACACCTTCATTTAAATGCTTTCTAGAAAATCTAAATACAGCTACATGCACAAAACTGTTCTGACATGTGGCCTTTACACAAATAAAAACTCCCCGATACAGAAGAGGTTCAGACTTTCCACACAAAAGTATCACGTGAACAAAAACAATTTTCCAGGAACTATATAAAGACAAACTCATGTATGAAAGACATGAGGCTCAGTCCTAGGCGGACTCAACTACCCAACCACAATACCCCCACAACTGCCCGACCCCACACAATCATACAAGTCAGTCACATGCAGTCTCATACGCACACGTGCGCACACACATGCGCGCACACACATGCGCGCACACACATGCGCGCCCACACATGCGCACACACACATGCGCACACACACATGCGCACACACACATGCGCACACACACATGCGCACACACACATGCGCACACACACGAGGCTAGGTACAGATAAATGAGGCAGTACAGACGAACCAACTGAGGATCATCAGAGGAGCCATCTGCACCAGGAGCAGAGAGCCGCCCACAATCATCAGGACACAGGGCCCAGGGGAGAGAGGAGGCCCAAACACCAACCCTCCACCAGGACATATGGCCCAGGGGAGAGATGAGGCCCAAACACCAACCCTCCACCAGGACACAGGGCCCAGGGAAGAGATGAACCCAGAGATGAACAGAAGAACCCAGATTTGTACACCCTTCGACAACCCCACTGGCCTGACTCTCCCTCCTCTGGGTCACATTAGCACAGATTAGCTCAGACCTCGTGCCGCTGCATTCTTCACATTTACTCCACTTTTCCACTTCACCCAAACTCTAATCTAATCCAAACAGGAAACCCAAGCATGACAAACTAGTTAGCAGGTTTCAAACACGACTCCATATAGACAGCATACTCCACTTCAGAGTAATGTGTACAGCAGAAGTAACTGCAGCCTTTGCCAATGGCTTACTGCAACACTTCAGATGGAGATTTGTACTTGCCACCCTTGCAGCACTGTATTACATCTATATCAACAAGGGGCGGATGCCTGTTTTTGTGGTGAAATGTGATTGTGTCTCAAAAAATGTGGATGTTATGACTGAAAGGGCATCTGACTTAAACACGTGCTAAATTGCTGCGTGACCAGATTGCTCCTGACAAGTAAGGGATCAGCAAAGGATAAAGGACACATTTTTGGAAAAAAAAAAAAAAGCTGTTCTTTAATCAAGTAAGAATATATCCATACATCTTCTGTGTAACAGTCATTTCCCTTGGTTGAACTGTCCTCGGAAAGCAGGCCATTCTGTTTGACGTCACACTTCGGGGCAGTACATTTGTTCAGTTTACATTTTGTATAATTCTACCAACATGCAAATTCGTTGCTAGGGGATCTTGGGCAATGAAGTTCTTTAATCAGAAAAAAAGTTAGCTAATGGTGGTTGATGTAATCCCAAACTGGATCTTGATGGTAAATAATGAATGCAGTTGCAGTAAACAGTGTTACGTCGATACTAACTCCTGTTTATCTGCTGTAGATAACATTCTTCTGCGGGTTTCTGACTCAAACGAGTTAATATTTAAACACAACACATTAGACTGGACACAGAGCTTAGTTAGGCCACTATATACAACAAGGTAGGGATGAGAAAAAAAAAAAAATTGATTAATCAAATTTTAATCTATTTGTTTGGAAGAAAATCTATTTTATTTCCCCACTTTCTTGTAAGAAAGTCTGCTCGCTGCAGTCACAAAGAGCAAGATTTAGCAGTGATGTGCTCTTCCTGTGTGTATTTGTCCCACAGAGAAGAGAAAAGCAGAGGAGGAAACAGCAGCGCTGACTGTTTGAAATCAGCTACATGTTTAATGCACCAACACTGTTATGATTAGTTTGTGAATTCTCATTCATAAAAGATAGATTTTCCCCAGTGAGTTAAATATGATCACTTCTCAATGTTATATAATGTAATGCTTTTACACAGCAATTTTCTGTAGTTTGCAAAACATTTTTAGTAGACAGGGAAAAAAAACAAAAAAACAAAACAAAACAAAAAAAATCATAAAAGAAATCAAATTTCTTGAAGGAAAAAAAAAATTATAATGGCCAGTTTTATTTTTAGTCAAAACCGCCCAGCCCTACGACAAGGCAAAGATTCAGGATATACTGTGGTTTAAAACTGGACAAGTACAAACATTCCATCATGACTTTCAAATGCATTTATGAGAAATCAAACAAAAATGGCTGTTGCTTTGACAACCAAATGAATGCAAGTAGTGGAAACAAACTGGTACATTATAAAACAGGGCAAGAATCAACTTAATGCAATATACTGTCAGTCAAATAAGTGAACATTAAAATGCATTTCATATTATAAGAAAAAAAAACCACACATGCTAATATGGATTTACTAGCAATCACAATAGAAGAAATCTTTCCAAAGACGCAAGATTGGCCACAGATAAGACTTTACCTCTGCTAGGAAAGAAAGCGGATCTGTACAGTATGGATTCTTGCATTGATTTTGTCATTACTTTTGTAGTAAACCAGGGCTAAACCGGGGTAAACCAGGGTAAACCAGGGATAAGCCAGAAATAACCCGGGGCTGAAATGGGGCTGAAACGGAGGTAAACCATATCAAATTCCAAACCAAAATATTCATACATCAGGACGAAACTTGTCTAAAATATGACATTTCTGAGTCCAAACAAGAACTAAACCAGGCTTCAGCTTCCTGTGTGTTTTAATCAGATCAGAAAGAAGAACAACTGGATTCTCTGTCTTAAAGCAGTCTTTTTTTTCCTGTGATAAGTTGCTCAGCCCATCTCAGTAACAGCTGAACTATCTGGCAACCCGGAGGAAACAGAGGCTCTAGTGTTAAACCTGGCATCCCTGGAATTTAATCATGTACTATAGCGATAGCACAGCTCCGTGACATAAACTTGACAGGAATTAAAACCAAATCAGGACTTTTACTCAAAAAAAAAAATTAAAAAAAAATTGGAGAATAAAATGAGCAAAACACAAAAACTACTAATTGGTTAATACTTGAGATTTTATTTTCAAATAATTTGTTCATGTTACTTATATATTACTTATGTTACTTCTATCAGTTAGCAACCAAAGACTTTGGGGGAAAAATGCAGTTCAATCTTGTTTTGAGCATCACATCGATTAACCTAAAAGACAAAGGCACGTTTTAGTTTTAGTTTTCGTACATGTCTGAGGATCAGTCAGGAGGATAAACCCCACAATGATGTCATTTTTATCACCCACTTTTATTAGAGATGCACCAATACAATATCGGATATCGACACCAATACCGAAAAATGTGTTGGATCGGATATCGGCTTCCAAATATCGGTGCAGTCGATATCCTGGCTGGAAAGAAACTGATGTAATAAGAGGATTTACTGGCCCAGAAAGTCTCATAAGGTTTGAACTTTTATTTACACAAAGCTGTTCTGTAGTTACTCAAAAGATAAATAACAGCTCCATAAAACATTTGGAACAATTTTGTCTCATTTTATTTTACTTTAAAAGGAAATAAATGCTGTTTTGAGTCTCTGGTATCAACTGATATCTGGGATATACAGATACTTAAAGCAGTAGTATCAGAATCGGTATCAGAACTGAAAAAGCTGGATCGGTGCATCTCTACCCTTCATAGAAACCTTCTGAGAGGGTGTTCTGTTTGTCATTGTCACTGTGAATGGTTTGGAGTTGACATGTTGCCATGACTACACTCTGATGTGTCTGTACAATGAACTCTCCAGAAGAGCCTGGAAACTTAAAGCAACACCACGTCACTTTTACTGTCAAGTGGAACTGACACAATACTGCTGCATTTTAAATGCAAATCCTCCAGCTAAGATAGGTCCTGAACAAGCCAGCTCGGGATGTTGCCCCAGTGGCATTAGAAGAAGGGTCAAATGCAAAAGACAAATTTCCCTGGTGCAATAAAGTATATCTGCTCTGTACACACTTTGTTCTCTTAATTTTATTTTCTTAAAGTTAGTGATACTCGTAGGATTCAGCAGCATCACGTAGCTATTTGGACACGAATGGAAAAACAGCATGATCTGCAGCTATCCATAGGAGAGGCCGACAGCATGCGGCACTTTGTTGTAAATCAGCTCCTAATACCTCATTGGGTACAGCAATTTTCCAGCCTGGAAATCAGCAAATTTGTTTCTTTTATTGCACTGCCAGATAACAGGATAAAAATGTATTTAAAAAATCTTAATGCACAATAGAAAGAATCTAGCTGACTAATCGGAACCATCGCTGACTAGGACTAAAATAATTGCTAGCTGTCGCACTTTAAATACAGCCTCGTTTTGACCCCTGAGCCACAGCCTGTAGTTTGAAACATTTAAATATGGCCGAGTCCTGAGGAGCAGCACAAGTCTGTTTTCTCTTTGAGATTTATCACTTTTTCCGGTTCCAGTCGAGCCTTTTGGGACAGACACTTCACAACTTCCTGCATTTTCCTCCAGGCAGCCCCCAGTCAGGAGTCAGAGCAAGAGAGCGGCTTTCCACACTAGCTAGCACCTTATGCAGTGTTATTTGGTTTTAATAGTAGGGATTAGTGTTGCCATGATACTACAGTTTCAAACTCGATTTTAATACTAAGGAACAGACTTGATGCTCAATACCCAATTCCGATACCACGATAATAATAAAACAATAGACAATAGAATGTGATTTTCAACATTAAATGGTAGCACTTTCTTTTCTATTCCCATGTGACTTATATCTGTGTAATCCCTCAGTGGTCCAGGTAGGTTCCATAGTGGTCCATGGGCGTATACTAGTCTACGTGTCTTATACTTGTTCTGATACAGCTCAAGATCATTGTAAAGCTATTCAGGAAAGGTTCATTTCTGCCTGTCAATGGAAATTTTTTGTATTGATACTTTTGACAACCCTAGTAATGACTGAACTGGAAAATTACACTAGTCTACAATCTAGTGGCCGTTTTATCTTCACCTGGTTTGAATTTGCAATAAAAGCCTCCGACCTGAGGGATTTAGTCATTGCATACCTTCTCTGGACAGTTGAGAAGAGTGGGGAGAGACATTCAGGAAATTGTCAGTCTATGGGCCAAAAAATATGAAAAATACCTGCTCCACCACCTGCTCATGGAGACGTTATTGCCATGTCTGGAATGTTCTACTGTGGCATTAATTTATCCACCTTGCATATGTGTTTTAGTGCCAAGAAAATTGTGTATTCTTACTGTGACTGGGCTTGCCTTTCCACATATCTAACTTATATCATGGCCTGACGGTGTCCCTGGTTGTCTCCATGGGGAAAAGTTGACATGTTATGTCGTACCATGTTGAAAATATGAAAGGCAATGACAGTTGGGTAACCAACCCTTCACCAGAAAAGTTACATAGTCTATCTTTAAATTGAAAGTTATCCATGTCTAAAAATGAATAAATATTTTAATTCTAAAAAGAAGCCACGAGGAGAGTAGACATAATGCGGCCTGCCTGTCCCTGCTGCTGGGTGTGTCACACTGAAGAAAGAACTCTAAAAATAAAATGTTTTGTCTTTTTCTGGGAGTGAGGTGGGGCCGCGGGAAGCACATCCTAAACATATAATTACTCTGTGGGACGCTAAAGGAAAGTTTATCCCAGGTTTAAAGGCACAAAGACAAATCCAACTATTGGACTGAAATGGCGTTTGAACGCTCTAAAATAAACGCTGGAATGATTTAAGTTATATGTCTGTCCACTGCAAAGAACAAAAAAAATCTGCATCCTGAGACTACGGATAACCCAATCCAGCTCTTTCACCCATCTGCTAATATCCAATATTAACCGATACCAGCACAGAGACTGAAAATGACATTTATTTCCTTTAAAACAAAAATAAGACAAAATTTTGTAAGTTTGTAAGTTTTAAATTGTGTTATGTGGTTGTAACTACAGAACAACCTTCTGTAAATAAAACTTCAAACATTAAGACTTTTTGGACCAACTATGACCAGTAAATAGTCTTATTACTTCCATTTATATGTCCAGCAACTTTTTCAGGATCGGTGCCGATATTGGATCTTGCATCCCTAGTTCAGACCTCCACAAACATTCTGAAATGCACAGGACTTTTGTAATAGTTTAACAGCAAACGTGTTTTTTCTTTTCTTATTAACACTTCTAGAAGTTTAAAATGGTCACTGCCAAAACTTGAATTTTGTGCAAGTTAAAGGAACAAAACTTTGACTAAAGCGTTGTCGTGGCTGATGAGTCACTGGGGTGACTATATCCTTCATTTTCCCTTCTGTCATTGGACCAAAAATGATGCAACTGATCTGCAATAGGTCGTAAGATACGTTTATACATTTTTCCTTTCATGAAAAAAATTGCATCGGTTGGTCATTTGCAATTTTATCACATACACTAAGGGAAGCATGCCTCAAACAGCTGAAAGTTGACAAATTCTATGAAGGTCAAAAATGATCCAACAGGAACAAACTGATTATATTCAATCATCTAATCCTTGGGCTGTTTAAAACTGTAACATGTGACCTAAAGAGATTGGGTTTTATTTATTCTAATAGATTATTTTTGCAGACCAAGGTTTAATTTGTTTTCATCCCTGACAGTTTGGACTGCTCACTAGCGCTCTTCGTCAGAGTGGTCACATGATGTTGCTGTGACGTGTACAGTCAGTTGATTTAAACAGGTTTTGGCGCTGTCCTACCAGTGGAGGCAGGACAACAGCGCCATCTGCAGTCCGACTTCTTCAGGACGGTATCTCACATCTGTGACAGTATAAAGGCCCCCTTGTTCTGGTTTATAGATTAGGTTTGAGTAGATAAACAAATACATAAAGTGAAGTTAAGATATTTACATTTTATTGTCACATATTGATTAGTCTGTCCACTGCATTTGACCCATCCTTCAGTGTCACCGGGTTAAACCTGTCAGGAGCAGTGGGCACCTAGGGAGCCATCTTCAGAGCTTGAGCGCTGGAGGTGGAAGAGGTTCATATTAATCAGCAGAGGACTCCTAGTTAAGTCCCTGTCCGGTTAAGTTCCTGCCCGGTTTAGTCCCAATTTAAATGTGGTTGAAAAAAAACAATGTAAACTCAGAAAATCAGATACTAATCAATACTAAAACTAGGACCAAAACTAGATACTCATTTGAGCAGGTATCAATACTAAAAAAGTCACATTCACAGGACAGAAATGAACCTTTCCTGAATAGCTTTAAAATGATGTTGAGCTGTATCAGAACAAGTATAAAGACACATAGACTAGTATACGCCCATAGACCACTATGGAACCTACCTGGACCACTGAGGGATTACACAGATATGAGGCAACATGGGGATAGAAAACAAAGTACAACCATTTAATGTGGAAAATCACATTCTATTGTCTAAATAAAGAGTGCAGCCACTGTGGAATCAGAACCGGTATCGGACATCGAGTCAATTCCTTAGTATCTAAATTGAGTTTAACTGGAATTTACATATTCCTCTACAATTTAAGAGAACTTAAAACCTTTTCATTGTGAGGCAGGAGTACTAGCCAACACAGCAACCAAGGCACCTAGCTGCAGTTTATAGTTTTCAAACCAATAACATATGGTAACGCAGTAGTAGCAATAGTTAAACATGGTACATTACAGTTGCATCAGCAGCCAGTCCCTCGCATGTTTTTGTAAACGTTTGTGTTTGTGTGTGTGTGTGCTTTAGGCTGGCCTGGCAAACATTATGGCAGATTGGCACAGCTGTTTGCACCAAGGAAACCAATGAGAGTTTAATGGGCTGGATTTACATTGCATCTCCACAAACTGTAACTGGCCTCGAGTAGGACCTACTCCTGCATGTTTCCATGGAAATGTTGTTGTTTGGGCTATAATATTCCTCAATATGGCATAACACCTATATCTGGGGAATGTTCCAAAGTATTATGCCTTTTACTTTCCACTTCCATGGAATCATGCAGTTGCATCTTTCTGCACTTCCAGAAAGTTACACACTGTACTTTTAAATGCTGCGATTTATTAGAAAACAGTTTTATGTGTTGCAGATTAGACCCAGATGTGTCTGTGTCTCTGAACTGAATAGTGTCATTACTAGCTCTGGAAAAATATTATTAGGTGTAATCATTATTAAAAGTCCAGAAAAGTCTTGGCTACAACACAGCTACTTCACTTTTATGAAAGCTATGTGATCTACACCATAAAACACATACAGGACAATACTCTGCCCAAACATAGACTGTGAATGATTTCCCATGTATCCTTGGCTTTCTGACTTTTCAAATACACATTGTTTCAAACCAATCCCAGCGCCTTGTCCGGTAAAGCGGGAAAAGTCATCTCACTCGTGACACTGCAACATTACTGTAATCACCACCTCCAAATTACAGGTTATGACAATGACACGTCAAAACACACGCTGCAAATATGGACACGAAGCAGCCGCCTTTCAATCAGCATCACTATAGAAACCGACACGTGTGCGCGAGCCCAGGTGATGCATTGTTTCAAATCAAAAACCCTGCGTAAAAGGCAGAGAAAGCGGCATTCAGGCGATGGAAACTGCTGGACCACTGCGTGAAAAGGACGCCCACAAAACAAGCGAAATTGCATTGTTTGTCACGTTCAACCAGCAACAATTGAACGACAGTAGCTCGGCAGTATGTTTCAAGCACAAATGCGCGCTGACGATAACGTATGAATTCACCAAAGCGTGCGTAACTGCCAAAAATAAGTTGAAAGTTTAAGTTCTCCTTACCCCGATCCACAGACTCCTCTCCCGGGTCTTCCTTCAGGACTTTCCGGTGACTTTTATGCGATAAATCCAGGCAAATTCACTAAAGTCGAGCGCGCACGAAAAGCCCAACGACCCACACTTGTATTCAGAGTCTGGGCTTGGTGTTGACAGCGCCTAGTTTCCAGTTTTCCAACTGTGTAAGAGGTTCGGTTCTTGGGAGAAATGAAGACTGAACAGTCCGTGCCAAAAGTGTGATTCTGCTGTGGTAGTGCTGCGTTCACTGAGCGACAGGAGTGGAGGAATTCAGAAGGCTGGGACAAAGCGCATGGGCGGAAAAAACGCAGTGAATTTATGGACATGGGCGTGGGTTGCATCTGTGGGAATGTAACAAGACCACATTAAACGCGACACACATGCTCTGAGTTTATATGGAAATCAGCCTGTATGGAAGGCCTATAGTTTAGTTCATCGAGTCTAGCGGGAAAGATGAATGTGCACAAATGAATGATATTAAATAGTATGGAGCAATAATCTTTGACGCAGATTACTCTTATTCAAGTAAAAGTAGGCTGACTCAAATATCAATTCAAAATAATATTACTTAAAGTACAAAGTAGTGTGGGAGTGTTCAACAAAGTACTAAAATATAAGTAAAGTAAGTAATAGTAATTGAGTAGTTTATAATACAAAGGGCAAAACATGAAATAACGCACAAAATCTGGCATTTTCGTATCTGAATGAGTGGTGTAAGAAAAGCAAAGGTTCAAAATGTTTTTGTTTTGTGACTTTTAGGCTTACAATGGGAATAACCAAAACATTTACTCAGGTAAGACTGAAAAATATATTATTCAAGGAGTAGGAGTAAAAGTAGTGTAGTGTGGTGTAACTATTCTGAGAAGTACCATTTTAATACAAAGTGAATGAAGTAAATATATCTGAGTGCACTTCTGGGGTTTAGGCCCTTTTTATGGCCACACACAGATGATATTGGTATTCAGCCTTAAGCTATAGGCTATCATAAGGAATTTGTAATTTAACATGGACTCAACATTTGCACAATGTCAGTAGTACATAATAAGAAAACTTGCATGGAATTGAACCACCAACCCTAATTCTAAATCTCCCTCTTGTGTCTTGTTACTATATTAATAAATTAAACCAAATATTTGGTACAGAAAATGGAACAGATGGACTTCAGCCCGTACATTATAAAATGGTATGGCTCGTTTTTAAGTAAAAATGAATTCTCATCTCTCAGATGCTACTTGCTGTTATGAACACAGGGACACCCCAGGGGTGTGTATGTTCACCTGTACTTTTCACCCTCTGTACTAACGACTGTAGGAGTAGAAACTCTAACAACTTTATAATACAGCTCTCTGGTGATACAGTCATTCTGCACTCACAAAAGATATGGATGTGGAAACATATAGATCAGAGGTCAAACATAGTTGAGTAGAGTGAACAGCACAATCTAGAACTGAACATAACAGAAACAAAGGAGATGTTTTTTGACCCTAAGTGGCTGGGGGATCACAGTCCTGCTATAATGAAGGGGCAGAAGATGGAGCAGGTCCTTGGGTCTGCATTTTGACCCCAGTTTCAGTGGGCTGTGCATGTGGACGTGCATAGAGTATTATCAGGTTTGGGATAACAACATGGAGTGGCAATTGATCTGTTAAATGAAGGGTACATATGAATAACCTAATCAAGAGAGCGGGGAAAATGACAGGGATGTGCCTCCACTCTCTACAGGGCATGTCTGAAGAGGCTGTGATTAAACAGGGCCAAAGAATACTAAATGATCACACCCACATCCTGTTAATACTCTCGGGAAAAAGGTACAGGATGCCCCAATGTAAACGTAACCAATTTAAGTACTTATTTATTCCTTTATCTATTTCAGAGATGAAAAGAAAGGGCTGTAACACAAGTACAGGGGCATATTAACCACATAGCCATATGGGGAGGAGCTATATTAACTGCAGTTTTAGGCCAGGTGGGAGAGTGCAATAGGAGCTGTACTTTAAGGTGGGATAGTTTGTGTGAATGTGAGTGTGCCGCTCTCGCTCTAGTGAATGTAGTGCGTTCTGTACCTTGTATGGAATTTTGTTTGGATGTTTGTCTATTTTCATTGTGCCTCTGATGTCCAAGATACATTTCTCCATTTGGAGACAATAAAGGCTTATCAAGTTTATTTATAGCACATTTAAAACAACTTGAAATGACCAAAGTGCTTTACATAAAAGTCAACAAAAAACAAATATACAGGTAACACGATAGAGTGGAAAAGAACAATAAAATACCTGTATATCCTGTCTAGTGTTAAATGCCAGGGAGAAGAGGTGCGTTTTCAGTCTAGTCTTAAACTGTGTTAAAGACTGAGAGGATCTGACAGGCAGAGGGTGCTGTTCCATAGTCTGGGCGCTGCCACAAGAAACCCTTGAGCCTGGCTTTGGGCACAGCAGCAGGAGCTGGTCAGCTGACCTCAGGGCTCTGGGTGGAGTATAGGGCTGCAGTAACTCCCTCAAATAAAGAGGACCAATAGAGTGCACACATTTAAAGAGGACCCATAGAGTGCACGCATTGAAACACAGTCAATACAATACTCCAGACGCCACTTTACAAATGCATAGATTACTTTTTCCAAATCCACTTGTGGAAGATAAGGCTTTACTTTTAATTTACTTTACTTTATGACAGAGCTAATGTGCTTGTCCAGTTGACCATATCATATCTTATCTTGTTACTTTTAAATATATATCAAATGGATCCCATGCAAAGCCGTGTTGTGTACATGTAGTCTGGCTGACAGATGTAGGTCGTTGCATTTGAATATAACTGGGATTTAAAAGCTTCATAATGAAAACAACTTTACAACCCATAAAAACACTAAACATTCAGAGGCTTCATTTTCCAAAGCAGTAGTTTACGGCTGTCTTTGAAGGCACCTAGAGCTGAGAGCAAAGAAAGACACACAAACACATATTTACTTTTCTGTCAATACAAGGACAGAGTCTGACATAATGCATTCTCTGCACTGAACAAATGTGACCTTTAACCTTTGAGATCTCAGGAAAATCTATCATTTTGAACATTTTAACAAAGTGAGATAGTGTTGGCAAAATAATACTCAAGTGACTTCAAAATGCTATCTCATGTAGGAGTCAAAAGTATTTGGGCAGTGCATTTAATTTAACAATAACTGGACAGAACAACATACACAATAATGTTAATAGTCCTACCAAACAAAATGATGAAAAAATAGTATATCTTTACATAATTACAGCCTTAAAGTTGCACTATGGAAATTTTCTGGAAGGGCGTCCATCACCCGCTTGTCTCAATGGAGATGTTATTCTTTTACCTGAAATATTACACAGTATGGCATTAAACTTATATCTTGCATTTATTCAGTAATCTTTGTTTTCATTCTTATAAAATGCTTTCTAACTGTAAGCGAGCGTCTTTGCAGATCTGACCTGTAACCTGCTTGTCTCCGTGGAGAAGTTTAATGCCATACCATGGAACAAAAGCAATATCATCTAGGAGACGAGCCAAAGTTAGTGTTGCTACTGCTTAGAAGTACAATTTCAATTCAACCAAACTGTGACTGAAGCTACTACTGTACTAGTACTTAGGCCTGTGCAATTTGAACTGAGACTGAGATTCAGTCATTTCTACTTATCGAAGGTCGGCTTGGGTCTTTTTTTTTATTTCGAAGAAGACATTTGACTATTTGCATGTTAGTCATAGACTGTATAAAGAAGTGTACTGAGGTAGTGTGCTGTCACCCACAGCATTCGGCTCCAGTCAAATGAAGCTCATCAAGGCTAGAGCAGTTATAGGGGCCAATTTGGAGCAGAGTTCCATATTTGGAATTCCGACAGCGAGTATCATAGCAACTGAAGAGCCAACCTGGAGCTAGGGTGTTGAAGGTAATGCCCCTTCCTGCCACTGGTTTAGCACGGAGCGGGCGCTTAGTAACGCTGTCAATCAAACCTGTTGCTAACGCTAGTGGGAGCGCCCTCGGGGAAAGAAGGCGTCTGATTTGTCTGTTATTAATGTTCATATCTTGATTTATGGACACGATAGCAAAATAAACACAAGAATCATGTAGAGCGGGTTAATACGAACATTTTAAGACCAAAATGATGAGTCTGACAGCAGCAGTTACAGAGAGAGTGGCCACAGTTTTTAAATAGAAAGTGAACTGGAGCCAGAGTAGATGGAATCGGAAGCGCGCCCATGATCACTTCCTATTTGAAGTGCGGCGGCTAGCAGGTTAGCTATGTCCATTTATATATACAGTTTATGATGTTGGCAATGATTCAAAGTATTGATCAGGAAATTCATACAGAAAGACATTTTTGATTTGTTTTTTTATAACACAAAATGAAATGCGTGTGTCCCATTAGATTGATAAACACAAAGTGCCCTTCACATGTGAGCCTTATCAGATCTTAATGTGGGTAGATTTAGTGTGGAGCGTGCGTTCAGCGGCAGACGTTTTGGTTTCACATAATTGAATCAAGTTTTTCAGATCAGCAGTTTGAGCGTCATGTGGCCTTGATGTGACAGTCAGAGTCATACAGATATAAGCAGATGTTTGGGTTAAGGGAGCGGCGAGGACAGGCTGAACCCAACAAGGTCGCAACTGGGACGGAAAACATTTATATACCTACACCGTCCTTTTAAAGGGTGAAAAGTTTGGTACCCGCATTTGACCCATCCTAATGCATGTTTTAAGGTCATGGAAGGCAGTGTTGGAACATAACAAAGTAAAAGTATTGTACAAATTGCAGGTAGGATAATTTTTACTTCACTTCATTTGAAAGCAGGTATCTGTACTTTCTACTCCACTATATTTTTGAACTGGACTGAATAGTAAAAGTATTTTTTTATTATTGTCTGAGACCGGCTTAAAAGGCTGAGGGTTTATTTTTAGCACGTTTGTAGTTTGAGCAAACAAAAATATACAAATAAAAACAAAAAATACTGATTCAGTTTTTCTGTTGAACAAAATTCAGCACAAGTCTTTATCAAAATCACTACATTTGAAGCCTTATGACACCACCAAATCTGTACGAAATACTTTTACTTTTTACTCTTGAAGTACATTTTTAAACAGGTACTTTAGAAATTGAACACTTCTTCCACCACTGATGGAAGGAAACACAGACATGTGGAGAAACATACAAACTCCACACAGAAAGGCCTGGAACTGGGAACCTTCTTGCTATGAGGCGAGAGAGCTAGCCACTCAACCAAAACTAGCCCGTGCATGTTTTAAGAGGCTTCCTGATTAGTCAGTGAGTTACATGGAGAAATGACAACACAACTCTGGGTGTTTTGATTAAGTAGGGTCAGTTTTAACATGGTCTCTATAAACATTACACAGTTCCAAAATAGTGTGGCGTAGACTGGGCCCATGTAAGGACTCCATGAGCAGCGCCTCTCCTCAGCCCACTGTTCTCTACAGCAGCACTTTGGATTTGACCCATGGAAACAGCAACTACTTTCTGCTCTGTATGTAACAATAAATAAACACACAGATACATACACAGTGATGGAAGAATACTTTGAAAATGTATGTTACAGAATATTAAATACCCAAGTGAAAATGTTTATTGTAACGTATTCTGATACATGGACCAATCAGAGTACTGTATTCTGAATACTCTGAATACTTTTACAGAGTTGCATTTAAGTTATAGTGAGAAAACATGACATAGAATTACAAACAGCTTGATTTCTGCTGAACTGTGAGAGAAGTAAAATTGGCACACACACGCACTTCAAGAGCTATGTTTAAGGTTTTTCTTACTAAAAACACACAGTTCAAACCCAGAATTGTGTAATGAAGTACCACCATGTATTCATTCGATTTTAGAAAAGTGACTGCATTCTGAAAACTACCAAATGAAAGAGTAACTGTACCAGAATACACTTACTCAAAATGAGTATTCTGAATGTGTACTCTCGGTACATGTATTCAGTTACTTCCCAACACTGTCCATACATTACATTAACAGTTCAATAAATAATTTAAACATAAACGGGGAAATCACCAATGGTCTTCAAGGCTCAAAGCGCTTTACATCAAGGAACCACTCACCCATTCACAAACACATTCACCAGTATACACAGACACTGGGGGTGAGGTGGGTTAAGTGTCTTGCCCCAGTACACGACAACAGTATTCATCTGTGCGAGCTGGAATCGCGCCGCCACTGGGATTTGAACACCAACCTTTGGATCAGTGGACAAACACCTTACCAACTAAGTTTTCACAGTTTGATATAGGACCCAAAAGCAGGACACAAGAAGGCAGTCAGAATGATTTATTTACAGTTAATAAAGCGGTTGGGCTGGCAGGGCAGGCAGACAGACAAGACCACCAGGTCTGTCAGGATGGGCATCAAGTCAGGGTCAAGGATGAGGGCAACAGAGATCCATGAGTGCTCCACTGGCCCATACCCCTCCCAGTCGACAAGGTAGTCGTAGCCGTGACCACGCAGGCAGACATCCAAACCCTAAAGGCTGGGTGCTCATCAATGACCTCGACGGGAGGAGGGGGTTCGGCCGGCGGGCAGAGAGGATTTACATGAACATTTTTCAATTGAGAGACATGGAAGCTCGGATGGATCCTCATAGAAGCAGCCAACATAAGTCTTACAACTCCAGGGTTAATAATCTTGTCAACAATGGCCCAATGTAATGTGGTGCTGGCTTTTTGGATTCGACTTGCAACGGAATGTCTCTGCAGCCAAACGTCTTCACTCCTACAACGTTTTGTCCAGTTGACAGATTTTATATTTTTCTTTTGCTATGGACCAGACTGAGGGATTACACAGATATAAGTACTTAAAGTAGGCCTATCACTATATTTACTATATGGACTCAGTTCTACGATGAGATTTGAGCTGTAGATCGAATTCTGAACTTCTATAGCTCATTATAGACACAACCTAACGACTTAAGTGTTGCATTTTATTTATTTACGGCACTTCTTTTTTTTTGCACACTTACAATATGTTTTTGTGGATATTTCTGCTTTATAGTTTGGTTTCAATTTTATTGTTTACCGTGTATATTTACTTCAACAATATATCACTCTTCAAAATGTGTTATCGTGACAGGCCAAACTTTAAGGTGTACTTTGTAAAGTTGTCCTGGCCGTAGAGGTGTTATTGCTTTCCCTGGAATGCTCAGTGCTATGGCATTATACCTAATCTCTATGGAAAAAATCTGGTGAAATTACAGGTCAGATCTGTGTAGAGGTAAGCCCACTCATGCAGTAAAAATACATGTTACTTTTCAATGTTTATCAATAAAATATACTTAATAGAATACATGAAACATTAATGCCATACTGAGGAACTTTCAGGTGAAAACAGTAACACCTCTGTGAAGACAAGAGGTGCTGGACTCTCTTCTAAAGTTATATATTGTGCCTTTAAACATGGAAATAATATGAGACCTTTTTTAACCCTTACATGGGGACAGAAAGTTGCTTGGCTTGTTCTCATAACTGAAGGATTCTGGGCTCAAGGATTTGCTCTTGAGTAAAAAGAATATGAACTGAACTGATCCCGGGTTAGTTCGAATCTCAGGCCTGGAGCAGAGATTACACTGGTAAAGTCAGGGTTTATGTCGCCTGATCTGCGGGCTGGACTTAAAACAACAACACCAAAAAATTGGTCTGAGGGGGCGGCTCAATGGTCCGAGGGGAACGGCTCACATTGCAAACACAAAATTTACAACAAGAAGAAGATTGAGAATTATGCTAACATTTGAATGTGTTGCCTCCACAGAGTCTGGAGACATGAAAGAGTGATATCAGAGCACTGCTGCAGCTGTGCTAAGCTAACACATTTTATACTTGATGTTTAGTGATTTTGTGCAGCACCATTTTAAAATAAGTGCTTCAGTTAAAATAAAAAGAGAGACGATTAAGTTCTTATATCTGTTTCAGAAAAAGACAGGACTTTGAAGAACCACCAAAACACAGGCCACAGATGAACAAAGTCAGTGAACCAACTCAAACTGTTTGAAAAGGTCTTTGCAACATTTACATCTGTGAAAATGTGTCATCACTTGTATCTACAGGGAGTGTGGCACTTGCACCTGATGCCCTACCTGTTACCTAATGCCTACTGAGACAGTTGAAGACAATCACATGATGAGCATTCTTTCTGTATTGTTCAGTGTGATTCTGGACTGGTCCATTATAGTATTAGAGAGTAATAATAGCTGTCAGTATACAGTTGAAACCAGAAGTTTACATACACTATATACAAAGACACATATGCTTTTTTCTCACTGTCTGACATGAAATCAGACTAAACTTTTCCTGTTTTAGGTCAGTTATGATTACCAAAATTATTTATATTTGTTAAATGCCAGAATAATGAGAGAAGGATTTTGTAATACATTTTTTTATTACTTTCTTCAAAATGAGAAGTTTACATAGATTACTATGCATTTAAACGATTTGG
>KN483669.1:19691-30958 GCA_000787095.1 Periophthalmodon schlosseri | reverse complement strand
ATATTTATAATAATTTCAGCCTCCGAAGATACATGTAATGGTATGCTAACGGGATAAGTGCTGCTGTGTGGACGGCGTGTTCAGTGTAAAAGGTACAAATGTGAAGTTTCATCTGGCAAAGTCATGTGGAGGTGGTTTCTGCAGTTGAGATCAAAAATACGACTTCAGTGCTGCTGTTTAAATGTCCTTTTGAAAGTAATCAGCCAGTTACAAATACATATAGTTTCATTCTGGCTCACATCTTTAGGGTTGTAATAACAAAAAGTCTTATTCAGGTTTGGAATAAAAGTGCAGTTTCTACTAGTGTTGGTCCGGAATGTTCCAGAGTATGGCTTTATATGTCTGTCAACATCTATCTAGCGTTTTCTTTTGTTAATTACAGGTGTTTTTATTTCTCAAAAATTAGGGATGCACCAATCCAGCTTTTTCAGTTCCAATACTGATTTTGATACTATAGCTTTAAGTATTTGCTGATACCCGATATCAACCGATACCAGTACAGCATTTATTTCCTTTAAACAAAAATAAAATAAGACAAAACTGATCCAAATGTGTTATGTAGCTGATATATATCCCTCAAATAACAACAGAAGAGCTTTGGAAAAATAAAAGTTCAAACATTATGAGACTTTCTGGTCCAACTATGACCATTAAATAGTTTCATTACGTCAATTTTTTGGCCCAACCAGGATATCAGCTGAACCGATATTTGGAAGCCGATATCTGATCCAGCAGTGTCAATATGCGATACCAGTGTCTGATTGGTGCGTCCCTCAAAAATACCTTGAAAAACATTTATTCTCTGAGCAGAGCAAACTTTGGATTAGATTAGATATATTTGGGTACATAGACTTGTATTAAGAATTCCACATAAAGTTTTACAAACGAGATCCACCTGTAATGTGGCCAGGTAGAGCGACCTGCACGTCTCCATGGAGATAGACCTGTTTAATGCCATACTGTGGAACATTCAAGGCAAAGCAATAACATTTCCAAGCAGGAGAGCAGGTGGCCTACCCTCCGCCGCAAAAGTTACACAGTGAACTTTTACAAATCGAACTGTGACGTTAATCCCTTTAGTGAAATGATCCAGTTACTACATTCTAAGTCTGATGTCAGACAGCACGCAATTCAATAAAATAGTAACAAAACAACTTACAAAACCCATTTGGAAATGTCACAGTGCTTTCTATGAGTGTAATTGGGCTCATCTGTAGTCCATTACACAGTCCCCTCCAGTCTGCCGGCTTTCAGAGAGGCTACATCGGGCTTTTTGCTTCTTAAAAACGATCGTACAAATGTGACAGGTACATGGAGTACATTTCAAATATCAACAACAAAGAAAACATAACTTCCAACTGGCAAAATGATGTAGATAAAAACACTCCAAACGAATGAAGGTTGGATCCAATATCTTTTTTATAAAGGCACTTTGGAGTCCCGGAAGCCCTCACACTTACCCTTAAAGGGGTAACATAAGAGCTTAACACTGGGGTCTGGAGGAGATGGAGGACTGGAGGATTCTACTCCCCGGTCGGGACTGTCCGGATGCGGAGCGGGCCGTCCAACTTAAACTAATGACGAGGGAATTTATGGTAACACTTAAAGAATGGGATCGATGGGAGCAGTCCATCCAGCTGAGAGGAAAAGAGAGAGGGAGGAGAGGAGCGATATGAGAGGAAGCAGAGAGAGAGAGCGAGAGAGAGGGAGGAGAGGAGGGATACGAGGTCAACACCAGCCTTCGCGGATCAGTTACAGCTCTAATACAGTCCATAGGAAGTAAAGGGAGCTCAGGACGTCCACCTGTGGACACTAAACTGGTCTGATCAATGCAGAAGATAGAGCTGTGCAATGAATGGGATTTGAGGTGGAGATTCAGTCATTAGTCTAAGTGTCTTTGAAGCTTCGGAGCAGAGATCAGGCTAAAATGTGACTCTTATTGTGTTAAATGGAAATGATTAAAATGCTGCGATGTTTATGTTCAAGAAATAATTCAACAGTGAGCCGCAGCTGACGGGCTGTTATTCCTTATGATTTTCAGGATTCTACTTTCTTGCACAAAATGGCAAAACTAACTTGTATTTAAAAGCATTACACACAGGATTATACATCCTTTATACAGAAAGCACTGTCAAATATTACTTTAGTATCTATGGAGCTCAACAGTGACAGTCGGCTCAGGTTCCAGAAGGAAATTTTCCATTCATTTTTCCCACTGACTTTTTAAAAAAAATTAAATATTAAGAGTTTAAAGGCATCGCTCAGGCTAACCAGCTACGCGCTAACCAGCTATGTGCTAACCAGCTACGTGCTAACCAGCTACGTGCTAACTATTGCCCATAACGCTGTTGTTTTAAGTCCAAAAAGGCTGTTTTATTAACTTTGGTTTATAAAATTTCAGAAACAGATTTTAAAGAAACTATAGGTCTTGTCATTTGTCACCACACAGCTGATTATCCCTGAGCAGCTTTCCAACTTTTAATATACTTTCTTTTCCAGAAAGTATAAGACCATGAGAAAAATTTATGGGAAATTTTGTTCCAGAACTGCAGGGCGGGGCTCACTGTTGAGCTCCATTGTAATAGTACAATATTACATGTTTGTCTTTTTTTTGTTTGTTTGTTAGTTTTTTTTTTTTTTTGCTTTGATTCTCAAACCGATTGTCCAAACAGCTCCTCTCTTGGGTTCATCCAATGCAAAAAAGCTGTTTGCAATAATGTCCGTGTGATCCCTCAGTCATCCAGGTATGATCTTTAACTATAGTTTACATTAATCCCAGACTTCTCCATGATGCGCCGTCGCTCCACGACAGAGACTCATCCCAGGTTCCATTGCGATTGTCTTATAATAGCTGAGGAACGAACGATTTTCTTTCATTCAAAGAACAAACGGTCTGGGTATCACCATGTGGGTTCTATTACGGCTTCATTGTATTTTAATGTGTGAGTGGATTCCATGTTTGCCACCACTGTAACTTGTGCGTATAATGATGTCATGGCATCCCGTTTTCAGAAACATATTTTAGCGCTGGGCCACTTTACGAGAACCGCAGAAAGTTCCAGACACCCGAAGCAGCGCAGACACAACGCTAAGCCCTCACTGTTTTCCCTTTTAAATGCTAAGTTTATATAATTGCCTTATAAAAGTGGCAGACAGGGCCGACATGCAGCCGGTTACAAGTGTGTTAAAGCAGGAGGAGAGGCCAAACCTGCTTCATGTCACATTCATACATGTTTAATCCCCCAAGTCCAACCTTTTCCAATTTCATTTTCTCGTGGTCCTGAAGAGTGTGAAACGTCGGGATATTTGGGATGAAAACAAGACAATTAAACCAATTAAACCAATTTGGACAAAGGAGGGTTTAAACTGGGAATAAATCAGAATTGCAAAATGAATGTGTCTATTGTCTAACGGAGATTTATAATTAGAGATTGACAGATATGTTTTTTTCATAGCCGATGCCGATACCGATTGTTTAGAATCCAGAGAAAGCGATGGCCGATAAGCTCTGCCGATAATTTTTTATCAAACTCACCCATTACCCTGTTTCAATACAAACAGAGCAGAGAGCTGGAGCCACATTTTGTGCCGCCTCCTCTTTGCACTAAAGGGTTCAAATGAAGCTTTATACATAATTTTACGCCGTTTAGAGC
Source organism: Periophthalmodon schlosseri (assembly GCA_000787095.1). Lineage (NCBI taxonomy): Eukaryota > Metazoa > Chordata > Actinopteri > Gobiiformes > Gobiidae > Periophthalmodon > Periophthalmodon schlosseri. The sequence goes on along the minus strand of KN483669.1, from coordinate 27,305 downwards.
ATAAGATTTAAGGCCGATAATTGATACATTAAGAAGTGCAAATATCGGCCCGATATGTTGGCCAATCGATATATCGCTCTATCTCTATAACAAAAACTAACTGAGGACTATTGCAGGATGAAAATGGGTCTAAAAGAAGATTAGAAATACCTAAACCAAATGTCAAAGTTAGATGAGATACTAATTCTATTCTATTGTGGAGAAGGTTTTTTTTAAGGAATACTAAGATGCACCTTCTGTCTGCAGGGCGTTACTGCTTTCCCCAGAATGTTCCACAGTATGGTATTAAACTTATCTATCTCCATGGCGACAAGTGTTTTCCCCAGACCAAATTACAGATCTCATTTATGAAACATAACGCGGATTTCTTCTTAAAAGTTCACATACGGACAAAATACAACCTTCATCAAACTCACTCACCCTCGTCTCTCTGAGCGCACATCCCCCCAACGCTCAAAGTTCAAAGATGTTGGACCTGAACACTCAAATCTGTGTCAAGTTGTTATTTCATTAGCGATGTAACAATAACCAAAATATCGTGATATCGTATCGTCAAAAGTCTAACAATAATATCGTGGGCCCATCATCACCACAATATATGAAATCACAAGGGTCTTTGCTTATGTCACTGTTATGGTGCAGCAATGGTTATAACAACAGAGAGAACTACATAGACCATGATCCTTTGCTCCATTTCAGTGCAGTGAAGAAATAACTGTTATTAAGCAATTTCATCATTTTGGTCTTAAATGTTCGTATTAACCCTCTACATGATTCTGGGGTTTTTATTTCACTATTGTGTCCGTAAATCAAGATATGAACGTTAATAACAGACAAATCAGGCGCCTTCTTTCCCCGTGGTCGCTCCCGCTGCCGTTAGCAACAGGTTTGATCGACAGCGTTGCTAAGCGTCCGCTCCCGCTAAAGCAGTGGTGCGGGCGGGAAGGGGCGTTACCTTCAACAGCATCGCTCCGGATTGGCTCTTTGGTTGCTATGATACTCGTGTTCGAAATTCCAAATATGGAACTCGGCTCCAAATCGCCCCCTATAACTGCTCTGGCCTCGATGAGCTTCATTTGGAGCCGAACGCTGTGGGTGACGTCACACTCACTCAGTCCACTTCTTTACACAGTCTGTGGTTACATCCTTTCTTTTTATAGATCACAAACTTAACATGCGGTTTATAACAATGAGACCTCTGATCTGAAGGGAGAGGAGCCAGCGCACAATAAAAAATCGGATCCATGTCCTTTTGTGTTCTTTTAATTAGTCCTATGATGATGTAATATAGTGTCTTTTCACTTTGGGCTCACACAAAGCTGTGCTCAAGTGGGCGTCTTTAAAAACATGACATTTGGTGAGATCTGAATTCAGCCCTGTTTTATAATCTCGTTCATTCAGATTCCCGTGTGAACTTCCTCTCCTCACCTCATTCTCCAAACCAGAGACCAGACAGATACAATGGCCCGACTCCCAGATCAGAGTAATGCGATTCTAACAGCACATGTCGGCCAGTACAAATGAGATGTTAAACCCTAAGAGACTTGACCATCACAAAAACAACATAAGGTCTGTTCTCTGAGATAACTCTGACACCCAGTTATGAAGCCAGCGACGGAAAATGTTTGACCAGGGCCGATAAAGACGTCAGTGAAGAAAATAGTTCCTTCTGACGTCCTAAACACTGGAGAGGGGAGAAAATATGGATACGTTGAAGTGGCTGATGTTTTTGCTGCTGCGTAGGAGAAAATAAGGCAAAGAAAGGTTGTTACATATCTGGATGACGGAAGGGAGAAAGAGAGTGGCATGTTTTGAAGGTTTGACACCTGCTCCGTGGAGATGTTATCGTTTTGCACGACATCTGGCATTAAACATATTTATCTCTGTGGACACATGCAGGTAACACCACTAGGCCGAGTTACAGGTCAGATCTGTGGTGAGGCGAAGGTTTAACAGTACAGATAACGTCACCGTATAAATGCCACGCGTTGGAACATTCAAGGTAAAGAGTAAGATCTCCATGGTTACAATCAGGTTGCAGCAGAAATAAAAAAAAAAGTCATGTAGTGCACCTTCATGTCACTGAAAAATTTACTGGAACGAATATATCGGCTTCCAAATATCGGTTCAGTCGATATCCTGGTTGGACATGTAAATTGAAAAAGACTATTTCCTGGTCATAGTTGACCCAGACAGTCTCATAATGTTTGAACTTTTATTCATCCAAAGCTGTTCTGTCGTTACTTGAGAGATGAACAACAGCTGCATGACACATTTGGACCAGTTCTGTCTCATTTTATTTTTGTTTAAAGGAAGTAAAATGCTGTTTTCAGTCTCTGCTCTGGTATTGGTTGCTATCGGGACTCGGTATCGGAACTGAAAAAACTGCTAATTCAAACGCAAACTTGTAAAATATTGTATTAATTATTTGAAGACAATCTGAAATGGTCAAAATCACGGCAAAGACAAATGAAAAACTAGGAATAATAGTTCAATATTGAATCAGTTTTATGACCAGAACTACTTTGAGGTTGGCACCACTAAATATGAGACAGGAACTTTCCCTGCGCACCTCCCCAGATCTTTCAATTTTAAATAATCCTCAAGGAACTTATATGGCCAACCACCAGCTGCAAATACAAGTCTGCCTCATGGACCTTGTATATGTGCAACTTTTCCCAAAATCCACTTTTATTATAACTCACTGCCGACATATTGGTTCAAAAGAAAAAGTAATAGAATTCATATAAAATTATTACCTTGGGAAGATCCTTTTGCGCTGAGTACCATCTGGTTACATTAAGTCATTCAAAATTAAACACAATTAAGCTTTTTCTGTAATAAAACAAAATTGGAAACAGTTTGCACCTGCTTTGAAATCCTTAACCTGTTTTAAATGAAAGTTACTGAGCAGATGGGTCCATCGCAGAGAAGTGGGATAGGTGTCGGACATACGGAAAAAGGTGCTAAGCCTTAAAGATGTGAACAATATGGCAGCCAATGTTCTTTTGCTTTCGGTGGAAGTTTAATATATTCTCACGTAATGGGTCACATGAAAGGACAGACCCGAGGACCTTATTGTGGTACCGTCTTATTGCTTTCAGTCTGTTTTGATTAACTTTTTTGATGTACGCCATTTCAATAAGGTGGGCCAGCGGGGTCCCTAAGTATGTGCTTGTGATCTACAGAGGAAAAGTCAAATTTATGGGGTCATTTGATGGGAGGTCAATCTTTCCCATGCATTGACAGGGAGAGAGAGTGTAACATTACAACATCCTTCGGTTTATACGCAGAACATGTGCAACTTATCAATAGGAGTTAGACGTATCTGTGGTCTCCAGTCTGGGGTGTGTTTGGTTTTGCCCGATTGAGTGAGACGTTTGCGGGGAGGACGAGGTGTTGACAGGGGTCGGTCTGGCATCGAACCCTTGTCCTCCGCACCACCCGACCTCCGCCCTGAGGAACAAACGACCAAGTGAACTTTGAACCCCGCTGTCAAACAACTGTTACAGATGAGTGTGATCTTGAATGACTTGAAAACCAACTGCAGAGAGGTATATGAAATACTTCTCGAGGTTTGAATTCACAATCGCTGGGTTTAAAATATGATTTATGGTGTCGTACAGTGAGTTCTTGGGTCTAGTCACTGAAGGAAATGATCAGGTTCAACATTTGTGAATTTACGTTTTGGATATTTCATGACAAACTACAAATTATAGTAGCACTTATGAATATGATCCTGATCAGATTAAAGAAACAGCATTTGATCCAAGACGATGGCAGGGATTGGTGGTTTTCAGATTCTAAAATGTGATGACGTCATAATCCCGGATGGGGGCTAAGAGCCACTTAAACCAAGACGCTGCAGGTGAATAGGAAAAAAATCTTAAATGTAGAGATATCAATTTGAAACTTGTTCTGTGGTTTACTCACATAAATGTAAGAAAAAAAAAGTATTACAAGTTTTTCATCATGCAATGTTTTCATATAAAAATAAAGGATTTTATGTGTAAAAACTGACAAAATTGACCATTTTAGGGACATTCAAAACAGAAACATGAAAAGAGCCAGGTTTAAATTTCTTGCTTCTTTTTGTTGACATATTAAATACTAAAACTATACAGAGGGGATTTAAGATCTTAGGTAGTATTTGAGTAAACTAGAGCTGACTGAAAATTTGCCTAAAAATTCAAATTTTGCCTCATTTTTTGGAGTTAAAATTTGAATAAATCAGACTTGGAATTAAATATCAGAAAATCCTTCTGTACATTTCGGCACAGTCCAAGATTGTAAAGTTTGGTGTGTGTAGGTGCGACTTTAAGCTCTGATCCTTATGTCTCTATGGGAGAAATGCATTTTTGAGAAAACGGCCTTTGAATTTACAGTGTCCCATATAACTCTATGGAGGCAGGTTCATTAAATTAAATATTAAAACATCTTTAAGTGGATAATGTTGTTTTAAAGCTTGTATGATTAGAGACCAAACTGACCAAACCAAAAAAAATTGTCTCTCCACTTAAGTAAATTCACTGATATTGAACCCGATCTGACCAGAACTAAAGAAGCGGCTTGGATGAGCAGCCAAACGTCTTCACTCCTACAACTGTTTGTCCAGTTGACAGATGTGAATTTTTCTTTTACTATTGAGCCCGATCATTTCTGAGTACACCATTATAAATATGAACAATATGACATTTCCCCGTCCCTCTCATCTGTATTAAGCATTATTTCCATTGAATGTTGTGATGCCAACAGCATAAAACAGCAGAGAAAGTGAGGATTAACATTAACTCTAAATATAATGTTGAAAATACTCGCAGATGATCCAGTTTTATTTTAAATATTGGGGCTGCTTTCATTACTCTGCTTAAATGTAAGTCAAATCAAATGTATGGCAGATAATGAGACTGGAAAAGAAAGGAAAAAGTCATACTGTTACAAACATGAAGAGATTTGTGGTTTATATTTTAATATCTCCAATACTGGCTCCTCCGGAAAGTTCTCTCCCTCACTGTGCTGGTTTATTAAAGCTGATGTTCGGGAACTGCTGCACGTGCTCGATTATCCGTTTGTCTCCACAGTCCATTATGGTTACATAGGAATTGGACTTTTATTATGTTTTTTTGTCTTTATTTTTACTACTTTCTACATTCTATATACACAGAGAACACATCAAATATATGAAGTAAAATATATGGAATTATGTAAAAAGAAAAACATAAAATAACTCTACGACTGATGTGACATTCGTGAACATTCTCTCTGTGGTTAGTTTGAAGATGAAAACAGTTCTCACATCGGCTTTTGTCATGTAAATAAATACAAAAAGAGCCAGTCTTTTGATCGGCTCTTTCCAAAAGATTCGGATCCCGTAAAAGAGCCAAAAGTCCCATTACTAAACTCTACTAATTTTTTTTTTTTTTTAATATTTTATATTCAAATCCTCAAAGTAGACACCCTTTGCTTTGTCTAAAAATATTTAGTAGAGTTATTTCACTTTTTTCTTTACTACACAATTCCATATATCTTGCTTCATATATTTGATGTTTTCTGTGTGTATATAAAATGTAGAAAGTAGTAAAAAAAACAAAAAAAACCAAACACTGAATAAGACGGCATGTCCAAACTTTTGACTGGAAGCATATGTTTAAACAAATTCATGTATAACTTCATATTACTTCATATATTTGATATATTCTCTATATGTAAAAAATGTAAAAAGTAGTAAACATAAAAAACAAACAAAAAACAAAACATTGTATAAGAGGGCGTGATGACACTTTTGACTGGTAGCGCATATGTCATTTTAACTTCCATTTTGAACATTTGATTTGACAGCTTCAAATCCCGACTGGACATGAGACAAAAGTGCACAGTTTTAAAACAAACGCGTTATATATTTTGGACGAGGGCTGACTTTGCGTTGTCCAAAAATCAGTCATGCGGCGGAGATTGTGGGAGTACTGGAAGAACACCAAGGCCCCGCTCTCAAGGGCCGCTGTTTCGAAAAATCCCCTGTAAAATATTATCCCGAGTAACTCTTACGTGAACCGAGCTTTCTAACCTCTTTCACTATACACGAGTTCACCCAGCTGGAGGTACTGTACCCCACGTCTGTTTCATTTTAAAGATCCAAAAACGCTCTTATTACACACGTTTAGAGCGGTCCTGGGAATGCGATCAGAGGGTGAGAGTGAGCGTAGCCAGCCCCGGTGCGGTTACAGTAGTGCGGGATAGGTCTAATGACTGGAGCGTACTGGGCTATGTAATGAAGATAGGGGCTCCTTAATCTTCTGCCCGACTTTATGAGGTGCGCTTTCAACCCCAATGGAGCGCGGATCACTGACAAATCGTTATAAAGAACCGGAGTGACCACAGCGGGCCGATCCGACGAGCCGCCGACGTGTAATGCGGGACTCGGATCGTGAGGTCGGATTTTGTTTTATTGTTAGATGCCACGGCAACAGCGATGACCCTGTAAATCTACTGATGACGGGGGGAATGGCGCGGCGGACGGGGGCGTAATTAGGGAAGTGAAAGACCACCGGGGCGGCTGCGGCTCCGAAATAGGAACTGCTGAAAGGAAAACTCAGAGGTAGAGACGGCGAGTGAGACGGGAACGCCGCAATCGGAGCTGTGCCGACATTTTTGGGAGAAGGACGACTCCAGAGACCAAAACCATCCCAGACAGGCCGCTCTACAAGTAAAACTCCTTTATAAACTATGAAGTGTCAAGAAACATAAACTCAGATTTCAAATGTGAAACAGTTGGAGTCTGGGGAGACAGTAGCTCAGTTGGAGTGTTCATCCACTGATCCGAAGGTTGGCAGTTCAAATCCCGCTCTCGGCGTAAACGTGATTCAGCTCGCACAGATGAATACTATCGTTGTGTTCTCGGGCAAGACACTTAACCCACCTCACCCTCAGTGTCTGCGTACACTGGCGTATGAATGTGCGTGTGAATGGGTGAGTGGTCCCTCGATGTAAAGCGCTTTGAGTGACTTGAAAGTGGAAAAGTGCGATATAAAAACATGACCATTACCGCTTGAAAACAATAACAAATGTATGTTCTTATTTCATCGTTGAATTTCTAAGAAGCTGCAAAAAAGTGACTAGAACATTTTGATCCTATATTCAAAAGGCTTGTTTCGGACTATGAGTTGGCGGTGCCATAGTGGTTAGATCTTCTGCCTCACAGCACGTAGGTCCCGGGTTCAATACCCAAGTTGGGTGGGGCTTGTGAAGTTTACATGTTCTCCCTGTGGCGGTGAAGGTTCCCTCTGAGTTCTCTATACAGGAACACTGCATATTTCAAAATATATATATAAAAAAAAAAAAAAACACCTAAAAAATGTAACCATGTTTCTCAAATAGGATCACTGATACCTCCTGGGCACTTGGACAGGTTGGGTACTTTAAATTTTATATCGTAACATATTTAGTCCAATGAGGTCCATCTGGTCCAATAATTTATTTTAATATATTCTTTTTCCAGACCAAAGTTAGTTTGTTTTCATATTTGACATTCTGCACTGCTCACGGGACAATAAACCGGGACGAGGGGCCTTTTTACTCTCACACACCTGGGATACTGTCCTGAAGATGTCGGACCGC
>KN483669.1:3223-19610 GCA_000787095.1 Periophthalmodon schlosseri | reverse complement strand
TCCTGCCTCCACCGGTAGGAAGACAGCGCCAAAACCTGTTTAAATCAGCTGATCGGACACGACACAGCAACATCACGTGACCACTCTGAGGCGCCAGTGAGCAGTCCAAACTGTCAGGGATGAAAACAAACTAAACCTTGGTCTGGAAAAAGAATCTATTAAAATACATAACATATTTACTTATTTAATAGTAGTGCATGAACAAAATTTTCAAACATCTATTTCCTCAAATATTAATATTTTTCCCCAAAAATAATAATGAAGGTAAGGCCAAGGTCACTCAGCCTTTAGAATAAATAATAATGCCCAGGCCAAGAATCCTCACATGGGCCCCCCTCTAATATAAATTAATAAGATGAAGGTATAATTCTGGGCCCCTAAAACCCTGGGGCCCAGGACAACAAACCCCTTTGTCCCCCCTGTTGACTCCCCTGACTAAGAGCACTAAAACACTGGCTCTATCTTGCAATGTTTTCTGTATTAGTGATATTTCTACATTTCTGTATTATTTGCCAACACTGTCAAATGAAAGTCAACAACAAGCAAATAATGTAATGTACCGTACTAAAGCAATCACAGGGCACATTTCATCTGAACCAGTGGAGCGGAAACCAGCGCAGTGCTAAATGTTCCTGTAGTTAATTGAAACAGCTACTTGGATCGCGGGGAGTCTTCCGGGAGCCATGGCCGATATAACCTGACATTTCCTGGATCAGAGGAGAAAGTTCAAGTTCCCACTCGCTCTTGTAGACTGTTCCTGTAATAAAGATTAAGCAGGTTATTCAACTAATTAGCGTGTTTGTTCATAATGAAGAAATGCTGAGATGTTGACCTTTGCTTTGGGGCACAGGGAGCACAAAACAAACACCCATTAGAGTTTACTCAAAGTGCTACCGACTGATTTCATGATTGATTGTGTCGCGGAGCAATTATGTGAATCAAAAGATCAGCACTTTACAAACGGTGTAAACAAGCTATTAACGTTGATCACTTCTTCCCATTGTGAAAACAGGTAAATGCGTGCTCCCATACTTATCTTATATGACTGGGTTTCACATTCTTTCAACATGGCCGTGTTTGCTTTGTATCAGTGTCGTTTTATGCTGCAAATGGCAAAAATAATGAACTGGTTTTTAGACTTTTATCGTTGTAGAACACCTTAAAGGTCAGATATTACACTAAATTGACTCTTGTGAGCTTTAAGCCATGTTATAATGTTGTTACCTCCTCAAAAACAGACCTGGAGTTTGAGTAACACTTTATTATTAGTCTGGCTACATGATCAAAGCTCAAAATGCTCTGTTCCACCTTGTGATGTCATGAAGCGGTAGTTTTCAAGCTACCTTTTACCTTTTGTTCAGAAGAGATTGGCAATTTCAGGGTTGAAATTATCCAAATGATTCGAGTGAAAGTGTGTGGAGCACTTCCTGTATCACCACATGACATCACAAGGTAGAACAGAGTGTTTTCAGTTTGAGAGAAGAACTCAGCCTAAAAATTCAGGGTTTGTGTGTTAAACATGTGTGAATGAAACAAAACACAACTCCAGGTCTGTTTGTGATGAAGAAACAAGATTATAACATCAGAAAACAGCATAATATGTTCCCTTTAATTTAGCTGCCCCAATATCCCCGACTGATTCTGACCTTTGACCTTTCTAATAGCTATAGGAGCGCGGCGGACCGGGCCTGGCCGCCGGTCCTCCATCTTGGCTCGAGAAGAAGTGACAAGTGAAAATGACTTGATTCTTCCCATATGTCAGCGCGACTGTGACACGCCCCCAATCACACAACGCCCGCAGATATGTGCACAGCAAGACAAACTTTCAAATAAACCAATCACGTTTATTATTCCCAAGGTAGACGTTAATATACGCCAGGAAAACTGTAGTAAGGGATCGTGATGGGAACGACAATTACAAGAGAAGTTTGTCCCCCCGTGAGTACGTCCCGGTAATCGGTCAAAGTTAGGAGTAATGTTTTTAACTGACACCTGCAGTGATTCGGACCTCCAAGAACCAAGCAGTGCAGTGTTTTTACTACAAGCTGCAAACCACACAGAGAGATTTACTTCAGTGGAAGGTTTGGGGAGTGAAAACACTGCAAAGGGTCCGGCGCATTATACAAGGTGTTTATAGCTCCGAATGCGCTCGTGTAATCTGAAGAGCTGCGATCGTTCAGTCTACGAGGCTCAAATGGGTTTTTTTCTCTGATTTGGTGAGTTTGATAAGGTTTCATTACAATGCTTAAACTTGGGGAGGGAATTAGGATAGGCAGCCCACATAGAGCAAGGGAGATGCAGTAAGTTCAGTATTTGTGCAACAGGATTCTTGATCTATGTGTCCCATGTGTGTGTTTTTTGTCTTGGTTTTATATTTCAGTTCATTTATAGAGCACATTTAAACTCAACTTCAGCTGGTCCAAAGTGTTTTCCCCCATTGTTCAAGCACGTGCATGTGAAAGAGAATGGGACAGGCCAAATTAGTTATGAGAGTAAACTGTATTCCGGCCGAGCTATATGTACCTCACACTGATTTTTGTCTTACTAAAAAAGCTATTAAATGGTTTTCAATATGAATTTTCTGAACATAAACAACACACTTTTTGCCACATAAAAATAACATGGTAAATAGTCACATTTTTCCACCTTCAAGTCACTCAAAGCGCTTTACATCGAGGAAACCACTCACCCATTCACTCACACATTCACACACCAGTGTACGCAGACACTGAGGGCGAGGTGGGTTAAGTGTCTTGCCCAAGGACACAACGATATAATTCATCTGTGGGAGCTGGAATTGCACATCGGCAACCTGCTCTACCAGTGATGTTTTTAGGTCGAGAGCGGGATTTGAACCGCCAACCTTTGGAATCAGCGGACACTCTACCAACTGATCCGCTGTCGCCCGCATAAAAAGATCAGATTTCTTCTTTCAAAGTCTGATCTCTGCTCCAAACTGCATGTTTTTACTGACAGATGATTGGCTGTAACCTCGCACAACCAGATGGATTCTTATGATATTTGTGAGTCCACAAACTCATGAGAATCCATCTTGGCGTGGCCGCGCTGGTGTCATAGGGCCCGACAGTTGGTTGGCGGCCAATCACAGAGCAGCATTGAGGTTTGTGTAGAAGCCAAAGGCGAAATGCTCAAGAACCAAGTTGAACATAGTGACGCCGACAGACAAACTTCAGCCTATTTTTGCGTCAGTACAGACTATTTAGTTTGTGAACAACGTGCAGAAGGTCAGAGCTGTGTGGATGTGTGGACAGGGAAGACCTCTGTGGTTTTCTCTGAAATGGATGAAGCAAAAGTTTGATTTTTCATCTTGTTCCGCTGTTGTGAAGTTCCAACCAGTCACACTCAAATAATCATCATGACGTTCCGCGTTTTCCGATTGTTTTCAGCGAGAGCCATCCCAGATTGATAATGTGTAGAACTCAATTCAGAGTGACACACACATCAGTCAGGAGTGGGCCTGACAGTGACTTTAAAAGACTCTCATTATGATTAAAAATGTATCTCCATTAAAATTCGATTAAAGTCACATTTTGCATAGAGGCCACCTTCCTTAAGAGGCCCATAGTTGTTCGAAAAGACTCCTGGAATTCAAAATCAGAAGAGACAAAATTAATGACACATTTTTCATTCTTTTCCCCAATACACAACTTTAAACTAAAAAAAAAAAGAAAGTACATGTGGAAAACATCTTGTCGGCTGAAGGCAGGGGCTGGCCTGAGGGGCGAGGGTTACCAACGTTTACATATCGCAGTACACGTTAATTAACCCTGACTAATTTCAGCCCCATGACGAAGCCAAGGTCCTACCTGTTCAGTGAAAAAAACATTTATTCAAAGCACCTCACTGATGGACGAATCACAACAAACCTGACACTTAATGAGCGGAATTGTTTTTTTCACGTAACAACGCCATCTGGACCCAGCGACCGCGGTGCCAATAACTTCACTCTTCTCATTCAGTGGCCTACAGCTTTTGTATTGGGTTCGCTCACATAACCATTACAAATCAATTATTTCCCCTCCTCGCGGTACAAAGCGTTATGATGTAATACGTGTTGAAATCATGCCTCCTCTTACTGTTTATACGCAGAGAGGTCGTACCTGCTGAGTAAATGCTCAAATGGGCCTGGTTCTCGGAGAATGGGAAAATGCTTTAGACTGGACCGCGGCCCGTCAGTGTGGATTATGAAAGCAGCGTGTCCAACAGGCGTGGAGCTGGTCATGTCCAACTCCGAGGCCTATTCATGTTTTTATTCATTGTACTTGATCATAGACGGCTACTGAAAACACACCTAATCCTCCTTCAAAGCAACTGTCCAACTTTATTTTCACCAATAATTTTATTCATGAGTTTCAGAGCGAGTTTCCATAGCAATTAAAAAGTCAAAACAAAACACTATATATCCACGGGTTTCAGCTTCCTGTTATGTGGTGCCATTTTGAGGACTGTTGACCATTCAAAACATACAATATTTTGTTTCGAATTGTTCATTGCTAGTCACATTTTTATATATACTTTTTTTTCCACTTTCAGCAGTCAAACACTTTACATCAAGGAACCACTCACCCATTCACACACACATTCATAAACACAGACTCTGGGAGCGAGGTATTCAACTGTATTCATCTGTGGAAGCTGGAATCGCATCACCAACCTGTGGGTCAGCGGATCTGACCACTCTACCAATGATCCGAGCGTGGGACTTGAACCACCAACCTTCGGATCAACAGACAAACACTCACAAACACCAACTGCGCTTCATTCTGAAACCCATGTATAGAACGTACTTTAAACTCAAAATAGCGGTATCTCCCGTGGTTTCATATTTCCTGAGATCCTGAAGACACACTTCTCCAATACTTTATGAAGATGTGAGTCACCGGTGCATCTCGCCGAGTTCAGGTGAACGTGATTGACAGATGGATCAGCCAAACAAGGACACGCATGGTCTGTCTGCATCAAAACAAATGTGGCTGCTTACGAGGGAAAAAGAAAGAAAACAATATCACAGGAGACTGAAACGCACTAAACCGTTAATCTGAGGTGAGAGAAAGCAATAATACAATATTATATCACTTCTCAGCCAAACGGACTCCTCCTGTCTTTGCCCTGACACCTCCTCCAGTGATCACACAGTGCATTAAAGCAGAATTACTCCCTCCAAAAGCCCTTGTTACCCATTCACTAAAGGCTATAATCTTTTGTCAGCGCTCCAGGCCTAAGATTCATTAAGATGTCTGACATGAGTGACTTTGTTCGGCTTCGGCAGTGACAAATCAAACCAGAATTCACAATATGTTCCTTTTGAACGCAATCTATCAAAGATCAAGAAGTATTTGAGGTCCAGGCAGTCCAGTGAGCATGGAAACTGTCAGTGGGAAATAAAAATGTCATCACCAAACATAATAAGCCCACATCGCATCAAAAGCCGTAACAACGGAATCTGAGAATGATGAAACTCCGCCTTGACCTCCGTTGTTCGAGCAGATTGGTGAGTTACAGAGCCGAGCCGTTCGCCGCGGTGGGAGTGAGGCGGTCTTGGCGGCGTCTTCCATCGGGTCAGCGCTCAGAAGAAGCCAGTAAAATGTCCTCCCTGTAGTTGGAAGGCAAGCGCGGAGGGAAACCTTGGAGCACAGCCAGAGAGTCGTATCGTCCGTGTGTGTGCTTCACTGTATTATGTGGGTGTCGACTGTGACATCTGGGAGAGCTCATTGAACTAAGGCTGATTCTGGTTAAGGGTTGTATCAACACTGTCAAACATCTGAGTGTGTATGTTTGGAGTTGAGCGCAGAGGTGAGGCCTGGTTCCAAAGATGTTTATGTTGTCAGCGGTGTATCCGTCCTCTGTGTACTTGTTTAGCTGTGTTTTACATGTGTAACTACTATTTACTCGTAACATTAGTGCTACACACGGAGCACAATTATTAGGTTTCTTTTCATTCAACTAATACAAAAAATTTAACCAATTTATACCTTTTGGAATGTATGTTTTGTGGTGTCAAGACATGATAAGTTTCAGAGATTCAAATGGATGAGTTGGGTGCAAAGTGTCTTGCTCATGGATACAATGGCAATAGGTGGCATTGAACCACCAACCTTCTACCACTTCTGCATTACATTAGCAGAATAACCAAAGTGTCTTATGCGCCGTAAATTCAATCCAAATATGATTCATGCCAATAAATATAACTTCAAATTAGGATGTCAAAATATTAAAAATTTATTTCAGTGTTACTCTGACAAAAAAGATCTAAAAGATGACCATGGTTTTATTATCTACCTTCCTCAATTATAAAGTAGAGTTAAATCAGACCTATTCTGCAAAATCGACTTTTCAGAGCTTTTAACCATGTTCTAGTTGTTTCTTCTCATTGAGCCTCTGAAGTTGTTCTTGAGTTCTTCGTGCATGTAATCACTTATTTTCAAGACGCCATTTCGCCGATCAACCCCCGTTTTCACCTCCACAGTTACACGCCCACTGTACTTACTTCGTTCTCCAGTTTTATTTTCCTAATCAGTCGTACTCATAGGATTTGGCAGCGTTGCGTTGTCATTTCGGTACAAATGAAAAAAAAAAATCCGCCGCTCGATAGCGTGATGCGCGGCTATCCATAGGGGGCGCCAACAGCTACGCGTCAGCTCCCATTGGGCACCTCAGTTTTCTAACGCGGAAGACAACGTCGTTTTAGATGAATATTGTGATTTAAAATGTGCAAATTCTAACATAATGATCCACAGGTGTCGGAGATTATAAATACAGAGCAGACACAGGCACAAAAGGTCTGATTTCATCATGTTACAAACAGCCAGATTAAACCTTTTTACATTAGGTTTGCTTTTTGGCGTAGATTAAATTGAAAGTACAACCATTTGCTTTTAAAATGTTCAAACTTACAATTTTTATTGTATTATTTTAGTATTATCACAACCACCGCACAACCAAATCATCCTGAAATCCCCTAAAACAAAACCGAAACTTTCTATGATTTCTAGGACCCTGAGAAACCAGTCGATCATCCCCGTGTGGGCCCATTATATCAAATAACTAAGCACATAAATCTATTAATGGGATCCAAATCTGTCACTTACATCTCAATGATACATATTCAAAGCAGAAACTACGCTCAGTCCTAATCTGATTCCAGAACGTAGGCCTCCGCACATATGCTCCACTACTGCTGGTCTTCATTAGCACTATATTATCTCTCGCAGCTGTCTCCCCATTGTTAAATAGAGATAAAACAAAGTTGAAAGAAACTCCCCTTGACAATTTAATGAACGCTTAGAAGAGCTAAAGATTTATACCTTGGAAAAAGCTCTTGATAATAAACCATTTACCTCCTCATCCACTTTCTTCTCACCACCTACACAGTGAATTATTACGATCAAGAGCCAGCCAGAAAAATGAACTTGTTTGAGCTCCTTAAAGACAATAGTCAAAATCTTTCATCTGATTAAACCAGACGATATTGATTTGAACAGGAAAAAGCACCACTCAGAGGAGGTCAAAGGTTAGCGCGGTTGGCATGGGTCAGTTATCGAACGACAGCACTCAAGAATCACTTTAGAATAGTGGATGGGTATGTTGATATGTCAAAGAAATTACTACTACTGCTATTTATAAAATGTATTGGAGGAGCTGGAGGAAGTGTCTGGGGAGAGCGACGTCTGGGAGATAAGCGGAAAAGAAAATTGATGGATGGAACATTGTGAACAGCTTGTTGATGCAGTTCCTCGTTCGTTCAGGATTGGTCCTATTGCATAAAGCTATAGAAAACTGGTCTATATTTTATGAAGAATTAAACCATATGGACAAAGCCATTTATAATAATTCTGTTTACTTACTATGAACTCAGATTAGATTAAGTACAAATATAAAAAAATCCAATAATCAAAGTAAACATCCATCAATTTTCTTCTGTTTATTCGAGGCTGGGTCGTAGGCCGCAGTCTAAGCAGTGACTCCCAGACTTCCCCCGCCCCAGACACTTCCTCCAGCTCCTCTGTTGGGATCCCAAGCTGTTCCCAGGGCAGCCAAGAGACTTTTTTTTTGTTTTTTTTGTTTGTTTGAGTTCTTGAGTGTTACAGTCAGAACATGGCTGTTAGAACTGTATGTCTGTTACTATCTGTTACTAAAGGTGAACATGGCATTGACTTTTCTAGTTTTATTCAGGGTCGGCGTCAGATATTTTTGGTTGGAGGAGCTGTGGAGATGCTAAGTTCCTCAGTGGGTGCTCACTTAACATGTTAATTTTGAGTCTTACGTGGACATGAGCGCGCCTCTATCATGTTTGCTTAAATGTTGTTGGTAGTGATTTTTTTGTTTATTTTATTGTCGTCTCATTTTGAACACTCTGTAGTTGCCATTTGAACATTTTTAGTTGAGGTTGGATGTGCTGTGAAAGTGGGGCAAAAGTCTTTGGGGGAGGTATGGGGGAGCATTGGCCATTCTAGGGGAGGCTAGGGCCCCCTAAAGCCCCCTCCTGGTGCAGCCCCTGGTTTTATTATTCTTTATGGTTTGTTTTACGGGAACTGGTAAATGGTACATGGTAATAAATAAATCAGTAAAATAAATAAATATCTTGGCATACACTTACACCACACTCATTTTGACCATTTTTGTATCCAAAATCTTTTCAGCAAATCAACTTTAGCGCAGTAGATTCAAAGGGGCGAGGTGCGTGCGAAGTGTCTTGCTCATGCATATAATGGCAATAGGTGGCATCGAACCACCCAGCCTCTACCACTTTTAAATTACACTAGCAGAATAACCAAAGTGGCTTGTGTACAGTTTCCATACAGCACATTCAATGCAAACATGATTCATGCAAACAAATATAACTTCAAACAGGGAAGTCAAAATATTACATTTTAATTCCAATGTTACTCTGACAAAAAAGATGTAAAACATTACCATGGCTCTAGTTTTATTAAATCTATCTTTCTCAATTATGAAGTAGAGTTAATATGGTATAAACAGCCAGATCCAAACCGTTTTACATTTAGGTAGTTGTCCTATAGTTCCATTTGCTCCTCTCAGCAGTGCAAGAGCAAATATGCAACATGACACCATTCGATATTTGATTACTTCAAATAGTTTCTGACAGAACAAATGTTTTTGCCATTTAGCCCATATTTTTCCTCCGTCTTTTCATATGTTACGTCCATTAGCACCTTCTTTCTTACCCACGACCATGTAATCCCATGTAAGTCTATCTGAACGTGTCACCACTCTGTTAGTCAGTGAAGGAGTGAGCGACTACGGACTTTTACAGTACGAGTTTAATGGACTGGGGTCACGTGGAGGAGGTCAGCGCTTTCATTGGGGTCAAAGGTCATCTAAACTGTGTCATTTTTACTACTCCCCAAAGATGGCAGTGAACGGATGTTATTGGCCCCGCTAGTCTTCTGAACCAAGCACATACTGATGTAATACATTTTATAAGAAAGGTTTCATTTCAGTTCATAATGACCAGTACAAATTAAAGGTTCACTAAGTAACTTTTCTTGAGGGTCTGCCCACAGCAGAATGGTAACTAGGCTTGTTTAACAGCACACATCAGCTCACGTGTTGTAGTTCCAGCTAAATCAGTTCTTTAAGATGAGACTGTGTTAAAATAAAGCACCAATTAAAGTCTAATAAAGGCTCAGACAGAGCAGTGCCTGAAGTTAGCATCACACCCCCAGGAAATATTGACGACATCTGCCGCAAAGTGTCAAACAGGTGATAGAAACCCGGAAAAGTTACATAGTGCACTTTTAACACTACTGAGTCTTTCAAACGTTGAACTTTTAAAGGCCCCACTGCCTCAATCTCGCCTTTGTCTCTACAGGAAGCTCGTGTGACTGAAGAAATGTGATGATTCATGCCACCAATTCACAACAAGGCTGAAGGAAAGTGACCATTTACCACAAAAAACTGAATCAGCAGCTGTGGTGGGAGCGTCAGACTGTTCCCTGCTGGTTCTGGAGTCTCCGGTGATTGGTCAGTCGTGTGGGGAACAGAGAACAGACTTCAGACTGTATTTGATTTGACACCACTACAGTCACTGCTATTCAACTTGTATTTCAACCTCAAAATTCTATGTGTTTACTGTTTGCATTTGGGTTCGAACGAGCTTGTGGTTTGACAGCGATAGAAAACCAAATAAATTCTAGTTTCTATTGAGATGTTATTGTTTTGAATGGAATGGTCCACATTATGGCATTAGACTTACTTATCTCCATGGAGACAAGCAAATGGTCACATGGTCATATTTGGTCACATTTTTATATAGCGCTTTTCCACCTCCAAGGCTCTCAAAGCGCTTTACATCAAGGAACCACACACTCAAGACCGAGTTTGGACTGCTCACTGGCGCCTCAGAGTGGTCACGTGATGTTGCTGTGACGTGTCCGTTCAGCTGATTTAAACGGGTTTTGGCGCTGTCTTCCTACAGGTGGGAGCAGGACGACAGCGCCACCTGCAGTCCGACTTCTTCAGGACAGTATCCCAGGTGTGTGAGAGTAAAAAGGCCCCCTTGTCTTGGTTTAAAGTCCCGTGGGCACGTTTCTGTATTTCAATCCCCTCCTTAATCCAGCGACGATGTTTGTCGTCCTCTGTCCCAATGATGTTTGCTCCGTCCCAGTCCATAATGTGGTTCTCTCTTTCACAGTGGTCAAAAATGGCCGATTTGAGTCGCTCCAGTTCTGCTTTGTGTTTTGATGCTCGTGTGCTCGCTGTTTCCTTCTCACATTCTGTCCTATGTTCCTTTTTCCGTGTACTGAAAGCCCTCCCTGTTTCCCCCATGTATGTTTTGTAGCAAGACATGCAGGGTATTTCGTATATGACAGGTATGAAAACAAACTAAACCTTGGTCTGAAAAAAGAATCTCACCTTTTTACTTCAAACTGGATAATAGCACCTTCTTGTGGACTGGGGGGTCACACATTCTAATGGATAATATGGGTTAAAATGCTGCCGTTTAACAACTTTACTAGCGGTGAGTAATACTAACATTTTCACCATTTCCTGAGTTTGTATCTTGCGCCTCTGTGTCCATCGCTCCCTCTGCCCCCGACGCTCTGTTTAATTGGCTGTTGCCGTGGTGACGTTTTGCGGTTACGAATTTACGCTATGACAGAGCAGCTCAGAGTCGCTCGGACACCACACATAAGGAGCGCTGCGGCTTAAAAATTGCATACAAGGATCCTAAATCGGGTCCTGAATCTGGCAAATTATCCTGTAGTGTGTGGTGGGCTTTAATCTGACAAAGGTGTGAGGAAAAATAATGATATGGAGTCAGCTAATCCTGTGTTCCCTCCCAAAACATGAACGCTCGTTAAGTTTTTAGTGCAGTCTAAAATATATTTACAGTATGACCACATCCAGACAAACAATTAAAGGTTAGAACATACGCCGAAACATACTCAATACTCGATCTGCCATGAGAACGAGACTATGAATGAAACAGACAACAGACGACCAGAAGTACCGACCTGTACACACAGTTCATCATGTACACAAGCCAGGCCCTCCAGAGCGTGTGCATCTCCGCATAACCACCCAGGCAGCCCGGAACAGAGGAGGAAGAGGAGGAGGGAGGAGGAAGAAGGGGACACATTCATCTTGTCCTCAAATGGAGATGTTAACAAAGAGAGTAGGACACTAACCCGGGGGACAGAGAGGAGTGCGCTGTAATGGCATGAGAGTGCTGCTATAAAACATGTCTGCTGCTGGAATGGGAGAGTACAGACATTTGTTTCTTTGTAAAAGTTTCCATGCTGATAATTAAGTGAGCAGATTTTTGCGAAGTTGGGAATAAACTTTTGACTGATAGCGAGTCCCGTTTATGTGCGTTTGAAACTGTAGGTCAGATAAACTTCATATTATATAGTAAAGCTGATCATAGGAAAAGATTCTGAATCTTTGGTTTTAGATTGTTCAAAGATTTAGACAGTGATGAGAAGAATACTTTGAAATGTATTTAGTTACAGAATACTGAATACCAGAATTAAAATGTATTTTGTAAAGTATTTCATTACATGGGCCAATCAGAGTACTGCATTCTGAATACTTGGAATACTTTTACGCCAAGTTGCATTATATTATAGTGTGCAATAATTTTTACTTAGAGATGAAAAATCACACGTCTCATCACAACAGCTGTGTTTTCTTTATTCTCACTAATACCGTAGAGTTCCGTGTAGTCTTTGGATTTTAGGAAAGTAACTATATTCTGAATACCACCAAATGAAAGAGTAACTGTACCAGAAAACAGCTACTCAAAATTAGTCTTCAGAAAACGGTGCATGTGTTCACTTACTTCCCAACACTGGATTTAGATTAGTCATCGGGTCAAAAGAAACATGTTTTATTAATTTCATAATTGCCACTGAATTGGAGCAACCAACGAGCGAAAGATCAAATGGTTCAATTTTTTGTAAACGCCAAGATAAAATTACTCCAATATTTACCAGATTATCTAAACGAAGCCTACTGCTAAATATTTACAAAGCATCACCATCTGCCATCTGTTAAGTGACTCTCGAAGGGGCGGTTACATCCTGAGTGTTGTACGATTAAGTGTTGACAGATATTCAAAAAACCTTATGTTTTCACAGCTAGCATGTCAAATTATGAAATTTCTGATCCATTCTTACCATAAACTCTTGCTACTTTCAAATGTGCCACTGATTTGGGCCAAACTACACGACACAATGGCTTCAACTGTGGAATTAGCGATTCTTTTGGTCAGACAGGAGAGTTTGTTTACCTGCTTTACATGTTTAAGCTACATCCTGTAGCAAGAGACAAGACCATCATGGACTGGAACAATGTCAGGGTCATCCACGCTCAAAGCAACAAATACACCGCTGGATCAGAGACGTCATCAAGATCCATAAACGAGGTCCAAGGAGCATAAACCAGGACACGAGAGTGTACACCTCCTACATCACACACATGGATCATTACATCATCACTACACCATCACTACAGCATCATTACATCATCACTACACCATCACTACAGCATCATTACATCATCACTACACCATCACTACACCATCACTACAGCATCATTACATCATCACTACACCATCACTACACCATCACTACAGCATCATTACATCATCACTACACCATCACTACACCATCACTACAGCATCACTACAGCATCACTACACCATCATTACATCATCACTACACCATCACTACACCATCACTACAGCATCACTACAGCATCATTACACCATCATTACATCATCACTACACCATCACTACACCATCACTACAGCATCACTACAGCATCATTACACCATCATTACATCATCACTACACCATCACTACACCATCACTACAGCATCACTACAGCATCACTACACCATCATTACATCATCACTACACCATCACTACACCATCACTACAGCATCACTACAGCATCATTACATCATCACTACACCATCACTACACCATCACTACAGCATCACTACAGCATCACTACACCATCATTACATCATCACTACACCATCACTACACCATCACTACACCATCACTACACCATCACTATACTACACATCTCTACACCATCACGTGACTCTTCTGAGGAAGATACAGGAAGTGAAACATGTAAAGCAGGTAAACAAACTCTCTTGTCTCACAAAAAGAATCGCTACTTTTAAATTTAACTGAAGACGGAATGAACCTTTACTTTAATGACTTAAACTTTATTCTCACTGCAAAAGTTACATTAATCTATTATTAAAAATCCACTGTGTAACTTTTCTGGTGGAGGATCCGCTATACTTGAAAAAAGTTACACAGTGCCTCTTTAAAGACGCCTTGATAAAACAACTAAAGGCTAGACAAACGATTCAAACATCTCTAATATCTATAACAAAGCCTTATAAAAATCTATACGTCTCTGAGTATTACCGTTGTTTACGCTTACCAACACGTCTGCTGTTTTTGATGCCTCTGCTAAAAAAGTGCTTAGACAGGCTCAAACATAATAGAACGTGACCCGCTGGGCAAATTGAGATGGATGTTTCGTGGATCGATACTGAGCGAGTGACCAACCTGCTCATCTCCAATGGACTCTTTGCTTTGGCTGCTCCCTCCCCTGACCCCAACTCTCACCACAACATCCCAAACCCTCCAAGTCTCCGTCTGCGCTGCTCATTAGGGGCTGATGGAGGAGGGGGGAGGCAGGGGGGAGGAAGAGGGGAGAGGGGTAAGAGCCGGGGGCCATTACAGGAACCACCTGCCTCCTGACCATCATCCAGCCCGGTGCTTCGTACTCACTGTGCACTCTATAGCAACCATAATACCACTTAAAAGCCCTCTATATCAGAAATCCACTTTTATAAGATTAAAGGGAGGAGCAGCAGACACCGGCGCAGGAGATGGATGGCTGATGTGGGAGAGGGGGTGTGAAGGGTGAGCGGACCCATAAGCAAACTCGGACTTGGTCTAAAATTTTACTTGGGTCTCAGTCCTGGAAATAGCAGTGTTTACATAGAGTAAGTTTGCACTGCTCAGACTATGTATTTTGTTATAGAAATCAAAATCATGTCAAAATGTTGGGTTTATTTGTTACATGCTATAGCCAAATCTATATGCAGATGTAAAGAAAAGTAGTGTTGAACAACCCCATTAACTCTTGGGTCACTACTGATAAATATATGTAAATCTAAGGACATAATCATTTTGAATGAATGCTTTGTTTAGTAGTAAGTGTCTTAACCTGCTGAGACCTGCGTCCTCACATGTGGACAACACATTTTGGGTCGTCTAGGCCACAATACAATTTTTTTTTTTCTACAAGGTCCTGGTGTCACATATGAGGTCATTAAACTGCCACTTAGTGACGACAGAAGAGTTTAACACTTTATAGTTTAGATTCAAGATGGACTTTGTTAAAGGCTCATGTCTTCACCTGTTTGAAGCTCTTCACATGAGACACATTGTTCCAAGAGGCACAATTCCTGTTTCTCATTTTGTTTGTTTGTTTTGTTTTACTCAGGAACAATGTTGCTTTGTTCAGGAACTTAACAAATAGTTTTTGCAAATAATTATTTAAATGTGCCTTTATTGTTTCTATTAAAATGATTAAAACGTAGAATGAATGTCCTCATATGTGGACATCATTTTTCTCATAATGTAAAAAGATAATTCTTTGTTTTTACACTCATCAGCTCCAGTCAGACCAAAGACCAAAGGGAAAAAATTAATAAAGCAGCCATGAAGAGTTCAGGTCTCAGGAGGTTAAAATCTACTTCCATTTTCCATTCATCTAACCAATCTATTTACATTTCTAGTTTAGCACAGTTCTGGTCCATACTGTATTTTTCTGATTCTTATTCTAGAAAACCATGTGTGTATGATGAAACCGTCTCAAGCTCTATAGGTCTGGTTGCTAAAAATGACCGCCCACTATCCCGAAGATTGCCAGTTCAGTACTCACTGCCTGCCGTTGGTGTAAGTTGGCCAGGGCAGCGTCTAAATCATCTGACTCATTATTATTATTTTGGCCTTGTCTTCATGGTAAAATGGTAAATGGTCATATTTTTATATAGCGCTTTTCCACCTTCAAGGCTCAAAGTGCTTTATATCAAGGAACCACTCACCCATTCACACACACATTCACACACCAGTGTACGCAGACAAAACACGCCCTCCTTGATCCTGACCAGTCCTGGATTATCTTGGTTTTAACCATAGACTGTATAAAGAAGTGGACTAAGTGAGTGTGACGTCACCCGTAGCATTTGGCTCCAGCTCATCGAGGCTGGAGCAGTTATAGGGGCCAATTTGGAGCCGAGTTCCATATTTGGAATTTCGACTGTGAGTATCATAGCAACCAAAGAGCCAATTCAAAGCGAGGCTGTCGAAGGAAACGCCTCTTCCCGCCCACATCGCTGGTTTAGCAGGGACTGGACACTTAGCAACGCACTTAGCGGAAAGAAGGTGCTTGTTTTATCTGTTATTAATGTTCATATTTTGATTTACGGACACAATAAAAACACATCATGTAGAGTGGGTTAATACAAAAATTTTAAGGCCAAATTGATGAGCCTGACAGCAGAAGTTACAGAGAGGCGACAGTTTTTCAATAGAAAATTAATTGGAGTTGATGGAGCTGGAAGTGCACCCATGATCACTTCCTATTTTAAACACAGTGGCCAGCAGGTTAGATATGTCCATTTAAATATACAGTCTACGGTCTCAACCTGGTCTCGTCTCGATTTGGACTGTCAGTCAGTCAGTAAAAGCCTTTGTGTAATTTCTTTTCTTGGACTCATTGAGAAATCGTACGTCCCTGCCTGTGTTCTGTGGGACAGCAGTGAATGGCGGCGTGAGACAGTGGGGTGATTCAGCTCCTCATA
>KN483668.1:37135-54607 GCA_000787095.1 Periophthalmodon schlosseri | reverse complement strand
ATTATTATCATTACTATTATTATCATTTTATGTATTTATTTTTTCCCTTTTTTTATTATAGCATTGTGTTATTTGTTTCAATAATAATAAAACGTGTCAGCTGTCGTCCTTAAAATTTTGGGGGGAAAATTAAAGTTTTTCTTACCTCAAAACCATTTAATTTGAACTTATAAATATAGTGTTACTTTCTACTCCATTACATTTTTGAACAGGACTGAAAAGTAAAAGTATTTTTTTTATTATTGTCTGAGACCTGCTGAAAAGGCTGAGGCTTTATTTTTAACACGTTCATAATTTGAGCAAACAAAAATATACAAATAAAAACAGCTAAAAAACAACAGATTCAATTGTTTCTGTTGAACAAAATTTTGCTTAAATCTTTATCAAAATCACTACATTTGAAGCTTAATAAGACCTTAAAATCTGTGTGAAATCTTTTTGACTTTTTAGTAAGTACATTTTTAAACAGGTACTTTAAAACTTTTACTCAAGTACATTTTTTACACGTGATACTTTTACTTGTTTTTTTTTGTTTGTTTTTGTTTTTTGCTCCAGTATCTGTACTTTTACTTAAATAACAGAATGAGTATTTCTTCCACCACTACATTTTAGCTGCTTTGCCTTCGTCATAAATACATCAGACGTTCCTCAACATTAAAGAACAGGCACAAAAACAAACTCCCAAATGTGTTCTCCGCACTCGGAATCAGTCACTTTCCACGCGGCACCGCAACCAACAGGGCCTCCCTATAAACCCACTGCTTTGCCACGCTCCCATATCCAAACAACAGAGGAAACCCACACGACTGTAAAACGTTGGGAAATCCCATTTTTCCCTGCGATGATCCGTAATAAACTTAGCCTCCGCGCCCTGGAGACCGGCCTCTGTAGCAGCTGGATTAGGGATTGCAGGGCTAGCTGCAACCTGCTGAGCCATTCTACGGAGCGGTCCCAGCCCATCAATCAGGTG
This sequence comes from Periophthalmodon schlosseri, assembly GCA_000787095.1. Taxonomy (NCBI): domain Eukaryota; kingdom Metazoa; phylum Chordata; class Actinopteri; order Gobiiformes; family Gobiidae; genus Periophthalmodon; species Periophthalmodon schlosseri. The sequence goes on along the minus strand of KN483668.1, from coordinate 53,637 downwards.
GCGCAAATCCGGCAGGCTGCTTCGCTCGCTAACGCTTAAGCTGAGGGGGCCTCTTTGATTGGAGGCTACAGGGGTGCGTGAAGAATCGCCAGCCTTAAAAGAAAAGAGATTAGACGGGTTGTGCTCTGCGCTATCTCTCAATCTCGCAAGCAATCAGCGCACGCACTTAGCATGAGCAGAGACAGGGAAGACGTACGGATTAGCTGGCATTGTTTAAGAGGATTTGACCACTGCAGTGACCAAAGATGCGGTATGTTATCGTTAAGGTTTTCGGGCATGTGCAGTGAGGAGGAAAGAGGTTTGATTTGAAAGGAGGGTCAACCACGTGTCAAAGTAGGTGCCCTTTTTAGCTAACTCCAGAGGGAGAGTTAATTGAGACGCACGCTTCACAGACTACAGGCCGAAAACTGTTTGAAGGGGCCAGGATGCAACAAACCGTGCGTAAACATGGGATTTCCAATAGGCAATAATTACGTTGTCCCAGGCGAACGTATAAGGCCTTACAAAGACAGTGCATTTGACACAGACCAGTGGTTGTGAAAATTATAGCAGCTGGTATTGTCTTTAATGGGCAGAAATTATCTTAAATCAAAGTTATAATCTAGAAAACAAGGTCTGTAATACTAAACCTGGTTCGCTGGTCTAGACTAAAACTAAAACCAAGGCAAAACCAGGACTAAACCAAGTCTGAACCAGGACTGGACCAAGACCAAAGCAGGACTAATCCAAAGTTATAATAATTTCTATAGATGGCATTAGATAATAAAACAAGGTCTTAATACTGAAGCAGGTTTGCAGGTCTAGACTAGAACTTAAACCAAGGTAAAACTAGGACTAAATCCGGACTAAACCAAGTCTGAACCAGGACTAGACTAAGGACCAAAAAGAGTCTAAATTTTGAGGGTTCAACGAGCCAAATCAGGACTAAACCGAAGTTACAATGATGGATGGTATGAGTCAAAACAGTTTTAATACCAACTAGGTTTGCAGGACTAGACTTGAGCTAAAGCCAAGGTAAAACCAGGACTATATCCGGACTGAAACAGGACAGGACCATGGCCAAATCAGGACTAAAAAGAGTCTAAATTAAAAGGGTTTGAAAGGGCAAACCAGGAATGAACGATTGTTATAATAATTTTTAAGATGATTGAGTCAAGAAAACAATCTCAAGTAAGTCTCAATACTGAACCAGGTTTGCAGGTCTAAACTAGAACTAAACCAAGGCAAAACCAGGACTATATCCGGACTAAACCAAGTCTGAACCGGGACTGGACCAAGGCTAAATTAGGACCAAAAAGAGTCTAAATTCTGAGGGTTCAACGAGCCAAATCAGGACTAAACCGAAGTTACAATGATGGATGGTATCAGTCAAAACAGTTTTAATACCAACCAGGTTTGCAGGACTAGACTTGAGCTAAAACCAACGTAAAACCAGAATTATATCCGGACTGAAACAGGGCTGGACCATGGCCAAATCAAGACCAAAAAGAGTTTGAAAGGCCAAACCAGGAATGAACTAATGTTATAATAATTTCTATGGATGATTGAGTCAAGAAAACAAAGTCTCAATACTGAACCAGGTTTGCAGGTCTAAACTAAAACTAAAACCAAGGCAAAACCAGGACTATTTCCGGACTAAACCAGGTCTGATCCAGCAAGCCAAACCAAACATTCTAGTAAACCAGTTTTACATCAGAACTAAACCAAAACTTTCCCAGACATTAGGCAGGATTTTACCAACAGTAAACCTTGCAAAGACGGGACTTAAAAAGGTCTTCAAATTTACGACGTCCAAATCTGGTTCGACGTTCAAACGCTAACCTCTGGCGCCAAAATTGATCGGTGTTTTTCGAAATTTGTTTTGAAATTTTTTACGTCAACAATTTGGTCCTGTTTATAGCAACATAGTGCGTTGTAGTGGAAGAGTGAACGGAAAAGAGCGTTCCCATTAGGAGACTGCAGAGAGGCAGAGACCACAGCAGTGGGTGGTCCCAAAGAATCTCCCTTCAAACTGACTGGATTTATCTGTGTCCGGGCAGCTTCGGGAAAACCACATGTAATTCAAACATACACACTCGGCACACATGGAATTAGTTTTGGATTTCATCATTTTTTCCACATACGTTTTGTTGTTTCGCTGGTCACTTGGCAGTTAAATGCTAAATCGGTGGTTGTCAATATGTGGGACAAGAACATGGATGATAATACAGTTGTGGATTAGTCCTGGCTTAGTCTTGGCTTAGTCCTGGTTCAGTTCTTGTTGCGCTCTGGTTAATTTCATGCTTGCATTTTGGAACCAACTAACCTTTCCTGATGGTTTAGCTCAGGTTCTGTACTTTCCTAGTCCTGATTTGGACCTTGTTTAGTCCTGGTTTAGTCCTGGTTGAGTTCCTGTTGAGCTCTGGTTAATTTCATGCTTTCATTTTGGGACTAACCAACCTTTCCTGATGGTTTAGTTGAGGTTCTGTTCTTCCCTAGTCCTGGCTTAGTCCTGGTTTAGTCCTGGTTGAGTTCCTGTTGAGCTCTGATTAATTTCATGGTTGCATTTTGGGACTAACTTTTCGTGATGGTTTAGTTCAGGTTCTGTACTTCCCTAGTCCTGGTTTAGACCTAGTTTAGTCCTGGTTTAATCCTACACCAGACCTGCTGTAGCTCAATCCAAAATTATTATTTGACCCATATAAAAAATTAAATTATTTCTGGTACAAGTTAAGAGAATGTATGTTAGACTTTGATGGAGGTAGAGGGTCAGCCACCTGCTTGTTTCCATGGTTACGTTTTGCCTGGAATATTCCACATCTATCCCCAGTTTGACCAGCAGGAGACACCACCAGGCCATGTTACAGGTCAGACCCGTGGAGCGGCGACCCCACTCACAGTAAGAATGCATATTTTTCAAGGAATTTTCTAAGCTATGAAAACACCTGAAATGGATGAAATGCAAGATGGATACGTTTAATGCCACAATGAGGAACATTCTCATGGGGACTCCAGCGGATCCTCCACTAGAAAAGCTCCACAGTGCAGCTTTAAGATTAGTTCAGACCTGATTTTGTCCTGGTTTACTATTCGTTCCCACATACATTTGAGTCAATTTTAGGTGCTTATACAAATATGTTCTAAAGTAGTGTTTTTATCCCCATACTATTTCTTTCCCTTCAGTTCATTCTCTAAGTAGGCTTCTCTTTCAGACAGAGAGCGGTCGTCAGGTCCCAAATCCGTTCGCTGGCAGATCAAAGCTGGACAAAGAGAGTGGTGACTTACTGTTCTATTCTGGATGAGCCAAAAAAATGGATTCCCTCATAGACCCGGGACACTACAATCCCCCCTCTCTACCCCATAGTGCTTTCACTCTTTCAATACTGAAGCTTTAGTCCTTTATTTGTGCCATTGTAAAACTATCCCGCCCAGTCCCTGTTGTCTCCTAAGCTGAAGCGTATTAAAAGGGGAGGGCATGGAGGGCGGAGGGCTGGAGAGAGGGGTTTTGTCCATTTTGGGGTGAATTCTTCTAAAGGAGCTGTCGTGTGAAGGGGGTAAAGAAGGTTTAAAAATTGTGAGCAAAAATAGGTTGCTCAAAAGCTGATGATACTATTATCGCTATCCACACAAGACAGTTTAATTCCAAAGTTATTTAAATGTGCGCCTTGTAACTTTTCTGGATGAGGGTTCAACTCCTGCTTGTCTCCATGGAGATGTCATTGCATTGCCTGGAATGTTCCACAGTATGGCATTTAATCAATAACAAGTGTTTTTTTTTTTCTTTTATTGCTAAAAAAAACACATTGGAAAAACATGCACTCCTTCAGTGCGTGGGACACGTCTCCACAGATCTGACCTGTAACTTGACCTGAAGGTGCCACTTGCTGTGTTTTCATGGATATACAGTAGATGAGTTTAATGCCATACTGCGGAACATTCCAGACAAAGCAGTAACATCTCCGTAGAAACCACTTGCTGTATTTTCATGGCGATACAGTAGATGAGTTTAATGCCATACTGCGGAACATTCCAGACAAAGCAGTAACATCTCCGTAGAAACCACTTGCTGAGTTTTCATGGAGATACAATAGATGAGTTTAATGCGATACTGTGGAACATTCCAAGCAACGCAAGAAGATCTCCGCAGAAACCACTTGCGTGTTTTCACAGATACAGTAGTTGAGTTTAATGCCATGCTGCGGAACATTCCAGGTAAAGCAATAACATCTCCATAGAAACCACTAGGGTATTTTCATGGAGATACAGTAGATGAGTTTAATGCGATAATGTGGCACACTCCAGACAAAACATCTCCATAGAAACAGACAGTTGGCAGATCCTGTGCCGTAAATTTACATATAAGAACCATCTCATTCAAATTAAACTAAGCCAGAACGAAACTAGGTCTGTACCAGAACTAAACTGGACTTAAACAACGTAGTCCAAAAATAAACCAGGCCCAAAACAAAAGCGGCAGAACTGGTTCAGAACTGGTCTGAACAAAGTCTCTAATTCAGTGTCTAAACCAGGGCTTAAGTAGGACTATAACAGATCTGAACCAAGCCCAAAACAGGACCTACCAACACTAAACCAGCACTACAGCAGGTCAAAGCTTCCATCTTCAGGTAGCATTAACCTATACATTCAGCTAGAACTTCTCTTTGTCTGGACGAAATTTTGAAATCAAAACAACAATCACATGCCCACACTACGGCCCACCTCAAGACTGGGTGTAGCCGAGCCAATCTGCTACTTCCAGAATACACCGGGGACTAAAACGCATGGGAGCCGACTATAGTCCAACAATAGCTTTCCAAAAACAACCTCGGAACATTACACCAGACGCAGTGTACTCAATTACTCAGGCCTATCCATGCAAAACAACACTGTTCTTATCATGGAAGGGGAATTAACTTCAAACCATAGCATTCGCCCGTCTTTTCAACCCAATGTTTTATCTTCTATGGAGCGGTGAAAACTCCGACAGTCGTTTTAAGTCACAACAGACACTGAGAACTCTTCGCTGGAGAATCTTTACAAAGGGAGTCTTTCAAAACAAGCACTGGATCAGATTTCAGGGCCAGAGGGCAGGGATCATCTGCACCTTGGCGATCCACCGCGGCCTATTCACTCTCGCTTTCGGCCTTTGTCTGCCTGCCTATCTCAGTTCCTCTGTTTTGCATACCCGTGGAAAATAATCAGGCAGGAAAGCACGGGAGCAGCGAGGGATTCTGGGATAGCTATGACAATAATAAACTTTAAAGGTCCGATATCGCGCAAAAAAAATTGACTCTTGTGAAGTTTAAGCCGTGTTATAATGTTGGTACATCGTCGAAAACATACTCAGAGTTGTGTTTTGTTTCATTCGCACGTGTCTGAGTAACCCTTTATTATTACATCTTTATTTATCATTTTCCAAAGCTCAAAATGCTCTGTTCCACCTTGTGATGTCATGAAGCAGTAGTAGTCAAGTTAACAGCTACCTTTTTACCTTTGGTTCAGTAGAGATTGACAAATCTAAGTCTGAAATTATCCAAATGATTCTAGTGAAGGTGTGTGAAGTTTAAAAACACAGTAGAGTACGTCCTTTATCATCACATGACATCACAAGGTGGAACAGAATGTTTTCTGATTGACAAAAGAACTAAATACGCAGGGTTTGTGTGTTAAATGTGTGAATGAAACAAAACCCAACTCCAGGTGTGTTTTTGACGAGGAAACAACATTATAACATAGATCAGAAAACAGCGTAATATGGGCCCCTTAATGTGTAATTTTAAAAAAAATGGATGGACAAAATGAAGGTGTTTACAGGTCTAAACTGACTCAAACTAACTCTAAACTACAGCTCATGTGCAAATGACAGGATATGGATTTGTTATCATGTTAAATTGGCCTTGCATAATTTAGTTTTATGTTTAAAATGACATCAGACCACTAATTGTAATATTGCTCATGTAAATTGTCAAAGCCAGGACTGAACCAGGTCTAAACAAGGCCTAAGTTAAGACATAACTATTTAAAAACCAGAACTAAATGAGGTCTAAAGACGGACTATGTCAAATGTAAATGCTTAACCTGGACTAAATAAAACTGGACTAAAGCAAGTCAGACTTAACGGAACTTAAAGTATGTAGTTTTCTGGAAGTGGCACGTCACCTGCATGATTCCATGGAAACAGAAAGTTAAAACCATACTTCGGAACATTCTCCATGGAGGTAGATACGTTTGATGCCATACTGTACAAGATAATAGCCAAAGCAACGACATTTCCATGGAAACAAGCAGCTCTTCCAGGCCTCAAGAGTCACATTTGCGGAGATGCAAGTCAACTCATAAGATGAACAGCTCCTGATGGCTGTGTCCAAAGCCAGGCTCAAGACCAGAGGTGACAGAGCCCTGGAACAGCCAATGGAACAGCCAATGGAACAGCCAATGGAACAGCCTCCCTCTGCCTGTCAGATCCTCTCAGTCTTAAGATTAGACTGAAAACCCACCTCTTCTCCCTGGCATTTAACACTAACTAGACACGGTATCTTGGTGTCGTTTTGTTCTTCTCCTATGTATCGTGTGATATATTTGTTTTTGTTTACTTTTTATATGAAGCACTTTGGTCAGATGAAGTCGTTTTAAATGCACTATATAAATAAACTTGAATTGAATTGAAGTGAATAACCTAAAACAAACAAAAACTGGACGACACCAGGTCTAAACGAGGATTAAGCCATTCCAAGTTCTAACACAGTCTACTGAGGGACTTAATCAGGACTAAACCAGGTTCAAGGTACATTTTAAGTGGTCCAAACTCATCAATCTTTCACAACTGATTTAGTGATATCTTTGTTTGCCCTTTGACAATGATGCATCCACCGTGAATGTATCTGACCAGACAGACGCGTCAAATTAAAGCCCCATCAACACGCGCACACCTGAGCCACGGCCGCATTAGCATGTGTAACTAGCAACTGACCGCTAGCATCTGTCAGAGGCAACAGCAGGACAGTGGCACAAGTAGTTTATTAAAATGCTAAAAAAAAAAATAAAAAATAGGTCTAAACAAAGACTCAACCAGAAGCATGAACTGGCAAAGTTTAAAGCAAGATGGGGCTTTAAAAGGACTAAACCAGCTGTTAAAGGGCCCATATTACGCTATTTATTCACACGTTTAACGCACAAACTCTGCATATTTAGGCTGCGTTCTTCTCTTAAACAGAAAACACCCTGTTCCACCTTGTGATGCCATTTGGCAATACAGGAAGTGCTTCACTGTGTTTTTAAACTCCATACACCTTCATTAGAATCATTTGGATCTTTTCAGCCCTGGAATTGCCAATCTGGACACCTACTAAATATTATTTTGAAGTAATTTTACTTTTACTTGAATACAAATATTGGCTTCTCTGCCCACCTCTGTCTAAACCAGGACTACAACAGGTCTTTATACTCAGAAAATGATTAAATACTAATATAATAACCAGGTAAAATGCAATAGAAGAGGTTAGAATGAGTTAGAATATTTACTTCAGACCTGCACATGTCAGTATAGACACAAAAACACATACGCATGGTTTGAAAAGTAGATTAAAAATGACAAAATGTAAAGAACCCACAAACATTTCTCAAGAATAGGATTGGAACCAGACAAATTCATCCAATTAAACCCCGAATATAAACAGAGAATACACCTGAGCCGTAGCCGCATTAGCATGTATAACTAGCCATTGACCGTTAGCATCTGTCCGCGGTAACAGCAGGCCAGTGGGGCAGGTTAGCTTGTTCATTCTCTCATTTGGGGTTATTAATGACATCCGTAACACTGCGACGCAGACACTCGGACACCCGGGCGGCGGAGGCCTTCACAGTGATGGATGGGAGGCACCAGGCGACCACAGCACCGGTCCTAAAGATGGATGACAAGGTTCCCTGCGCTGTCCGACCTTCACCCAACAGGCTAAAGACGCACACGGATTTATTCAAAACGCCAAACCAAATGAGCTACAGGAACAAGAGGTGGGCAGAGCAGCCGTTGTGTTGAAGAAAGACAATAGTGACCCCATGTTTAACTTACTCTAAGAAATGAAATGCGAATAACAGTTACAATAATAAGCTGTTTTTAATCAAACTTACAAATCATGAAATCATTTGTAAATGTGATTATTGCTAACTTTTTGTATTCATGGGTAAAGCTTCCTGTTGCGCAACATTTTAAGGACTTTTACCGTTCAAATGTTTTGTTTTAAATTGGTAATCGCTGCGGCAACAGTTCTAATTTTTCATCATTCCGGAGCTCGTGTTTAGCTCTCTTATGTAGCTAAACAATCCCGCACACCTCGAAGTCCGCTCCGGTTCTGAAGGTAAATGTTCTATTCATTTTCCCACTGACTGCTCAAAAAGTCAAATATGAAGCGTTCAAAGGCATCGTGGAGGCTAACCAGCTACGTGCCAACTAGCTACGTGCTAACCAGCTACGTGCCAATTAGCTACGTGCTAACCAGCTACGTGCTAACTAATATCAAGAACGTGGTTGTTTTAAAGCGCAAGATTCAGCAAAGACTGTTAATAACGTTTATAAAGTTTCAGAAACAGATTTTAAATAAAATTATATGACTTATGGTCATTAGTTACCACAGGGTTGTTAGGTAAAATTATATGACTTATGGTCATTAGTTACCACAGAGCTGATAAGCCCTGAGTTTCAAACTTTTTTTTTTTTTTTTTTCAGAAAGTGTATGGGAAAAATTAGTGATACATTTACTTCCAGAAACAGGGTGTGAGCATCACTGTTGAGCTCCATAAGTGATGCAAAAAAGTCAAAAGAACAATACTAATTTGTTAACCACTTGTTAAATTAAATGATTGTGTAAATTAAAATTTGAATACAACCCAAAGTCATTGTTTATGTTGGTGCGGTTGCCAAATAATTAGCCTACATAACTTATTTTATGTTAACAAAAAACATTTTTGCAATAAATCTATGAATAAATAAACAAAATAAATCTACACCTAAAGGCTCCATATTATCTGACCTATGTTTTAAGTTATATATTAATATTGTCTGACCTATGTTTTAATATTGTTTCCTCGTCACAAACAGACCTGGAGTTGTGTTTTGTTTCATTCACACATGTTTAACACACAAACCCTGCATTTAGGCTGAGTTCTTCTCTCAAACAGAAAACACTCTGTTCCACCTTGTGATGTCATGTGGTAATACAGGAAGTGCTCCACTGCGTTTTTTAAACTGGAATTGCCAGTCATTACTGAACAGAATGTAAAACGTGACATCACAAGGTGGAACGGAGCATTTTGAGCTTTGAAGACATAGACAGACTAATAATAAAAGATTAGTCAAACATGCGCGAACGAAACAAAACACGACTCCAGGTATGTTTCTGACAAGGTATCAACATTATAACGTGGCTTAAAGCTCTCAAGAGTCAGTCGCGTAATGTAGGACCTTTAAAAATCCAATTTGATCAAACATTCTGCCAAGTTAATTAGCCAGTACCCGCCTCTCGCGCTGTCACATCTCTCCTGACTCCTCACTTCTGCTAATGAATGCTAAGCACAAAAGCATTAGCGCGGACGGCGATGCTAATAGCACACACGCCACTCTAACTGACAGTCGGCGCGGCTAAGCTAACGTAACCGGTGCCAGAAGGGCGCTAAGCTAACGGGGATAGTGCCAGAGGGCGCAGGAGTTAGCCGCAGTTTGTCTGTCAAAAGCTGAATGATTTATCGCTGTATTTTGGGCAGAAGCCATCCATCACAGCTGTCCAGAGCCACACAAGATGGAGCCTAATTAAAATGTCTACCTGACACACAGAGCCGAGCGGGGCAGAGCGGGGGGGCAACGGGATAATGACAAGCAAGCGGGAACTGGGGCTAAGAAATACACGGGTTTTAAAATGCAAAAATGTTACTAGAAGATATGGTAATCCAATACAAAATTTAAATATTTGCAATTTTATTATTATGAAGGTTGAATTTATTACTGATTCAAGACAGCAGTTCTCATGCCGTAGCCTGTATCTGGGAAGGCAAGAGGCCTTTTGCTTTTCTTCTTAGGCCATTCTTGGTTTGTTTTGGTTTAGACCTGGTTTAGACCTAGTTGAAATCTAGACCTGGTTTAGATATGCTTTAGACCTGGTTTAATACTACTAGTTTTGGCCATGTTTATCTAGTCAAGAGGTCTTTTGCATTTCTTAGGCCAGTCTTTGTTTGTTTTGGTTTAGACCTGGTTTAGACCTGGTTTAGACCTGGTTTAGACCTGGTTTAGACCTGGTTTAGACCTATTTTAGACCTATTTTAGACCTGCTTGAATCCTTGTTTAGGCCAGTTTTAGACCTGGTTTAATTGGGTTTTGAGTTTGTTTGTCTTTCTTCAGACCTTATTTAGCCCTGGTTTAGACCTGGTTTAGACCTGGTTTAGACCTGGTTTAGACCTGGTTTAGACCTGCAGGTTTTCAGATTGTTTATCTTTCTTCAAACCTAGTTTAGACCTGGTTTAGACCTTGTTTAGTTCTGGTTTAGACCTGTTTTAGACCTGGTTTAATCCTGCCGGGTTTTGGAACATGTTTATCTGTCTCCAGACCATGTTTCCTGGTTGATATAAAAATTGTAAACATTCATTTCTTCTACATTCACTTTAAAGCAGTAGTGGCCCACTTAAGATAATATTTTTAAGGTGGTACTTGAATCAATCCAATTTCCAGAACTTATCAATCAACTACTTTCAATAGTTACACATTTAGAAACCCAACAAAGTGCAATCTATATACCACCATGAGAGCATTTAAAATGAAGCAGACTTCCTTAACGCTGCTGTGGACACGTAGCCCTGCACTTCCTCCTTAAATCTTTGGCTCTTGGCTTTAACAAGGTAATATTAGCACAATGGTTTATATCGCACCAATCTAAAGTATTCCACCCAGTTACAGTAAATCGGAACAGAGAAGGGACCTCCTTAAAATGTGTTGAATAATACTCCAGGGGAACCAAGGACCACCTACAATGACCTCTGAACCAGGTCTGAACCAGGTCTGAACCAGGTCTGAACCAGGTCTGAACCAGGTCTGAACCAGGTCTGAACCAGCTAAGCCAGAACTAAGCCAGGACTAAAGCAGAACTGAACCAGGACTGAACCAGGACTAAGCCAGAACTAAGCCAGAACTAAAGCAGAACTGAACCAGGACTGAACCAGGACTGAACCAGGTCTAAGCCAGAACTAAGCCAGAACTAAGCCAGGACTAAAGCAGAACTAAACCAGGACTGAACCAGGACTGAACCAAGACTAAAGCAGAACTGAACCAGGACTGAACCAGGACTACAGCAGAACTGAACCAAGTCTGAAGCAAAACTGAACCAGGACTAAAGCAGAACTGAACCAGGACCAAACCAGGACTCAACCAGAACTAACCCAGAACTAAACCAGGACCAAACCAGGACAAAACCAGACCTGTTTACCTCCGTACCAACACACGTTACGTTGTTGAGCGCTCGTGACTGGACCCGCTCTGTGTTCTGTCAGATTAAAGAGTAAATCATGTTGAAAACGACTCTATAATGAGACTCTTTCACTATAAAACATGTAATCACACAGACACAGCTCTTTGTTGTCTTTCATATCTGCTGCCGTGACCTGCTTCTACAGGTGTGTGACCCCGGGTGCATCTCCAACATTATTAAACCATGACTTCATCCCGGGACTATTACACGGCACCGAATAACTTCTGTATCCAACGGCAACGAATTTACTCAGTTACAATCGCCCTGTAACTTATTATTTGGGATTAGCTTCAATTGCGCGTAACGTTCTGGGTGTGGCGTTTCACCCGCACGATTCCACGGAAACAGAAAGTTAAAGCCGTACTTCGGAACATTCTCCGCAGAGGTAGATACGTTAAGAGCCGCACTGTGGAATATTAGAGCCAAAGAAGCAACGTTTCAATGGAGACAAGGAGGTCGAGTGAGAGTCAGGTTTGTGGAGATGCAACGGCGCAGGTTTTTCTGTGGAATAAAACACAAACGAAATGAAATAAAAACATGCTTTTATTTTAGTCTGTTTTTGGCTAAAAGTTTACACGGTGGAGCTTTAAGTAAAAGACGGACACACAGCTCAAACATAAGTTAATAAGCACAGGACTTTTCTTCTCTTGCTTGCGACAACTTTATACTTGAATATGACATAATTTAAATAATTTTGAACAGACACCTTAAAGGAACTGTAGGCCCACCTGATTTTTACCGCCTTAAAACCTGGAAAAACTGAACTTGTTCCCCAATTATTCACCACGATGAGTTTATAAGCGCGTTTCACAAATTTCAGAGACGAGAGCAGAGTTTTGTCGCTGCGATAAAGCTAAAAACAACCAGCATGCAAACGCGCACTTTTTGCGAGATCGCAAGATCTGTCCTGGGGTGAGACAAAATTTTGCTCAAATACACGGGAAAAATCTGGTACAGGGATTTTAAAGGGCCCATATTACACTATTTTCTGATCTATGTCATAATGTTGTGTTTGTTTCATTCTCACATGTTTAACACACAAACCCTGCATATTTAGGAGTTCTTCTCTCAGACAGAAAACACTCTGTTCCACCTTGTGATGTCACGTGGTAATACAGGAAGTGCGTTGTTAAACTCCACACACCTTCACTAGAATCATTTGGATGATTTCAGCCCTGGAATTGCCAATCTCAGCTAAACAAAATGTAAAAGGTAGATGTTAACTTGAAAAACTACCGCTTCATGACATCACGAGGTGGAACGGAGCATTTTGAGCTTTGGAGACGTAGACAGGCTAATAAAGCAGGGTCACTCAAACATGCGTGAATGAAACGAAACACAACTCCAGGTGTGTTTTCGAGGAGGTAACAAGATTATAACATGGTTTAAAGCTCGCGAGAGTCAGTTTTGTGCAATATATGATCTTTGCGAGGTCGTAAACGGGTCACTCGGGACTCGGGACACTCTATTGTCTTTTGTTCTGGGCACCTGGTCTGAAACAAAACCCACTTTATTCAACAATCGAACAATATACAAACGTGTAATTAAGATTCAACAGATCTGCGATATCTTTTGTAACCGTTTCAGTGTCGAGTAGATTTATGGAGATTTCGTGTTTCTGTGATGGACGTGGGTTAGTCTTGTTTACACATACACTTCTATTGAGAGCTTCCTTTCATAGCTTCCTTTTCCTCTCCACCTTTTCTGGCTCGGGTTCTCATCCTCCCTTTTCCCTGCTCTGTTTAACGACGCTGATTGTTTTGCGATGTGTGTTCCCTTAGCAAAACAATATTAGCATACCATCTTCTCTCCTTCTCTCTCTCTCTCCATCTCCCTTTCTCCTTTGCTCTCCCTCTCTTTTTTTCTAAGGTACATTTTTATATAGCGCTTTTCCACCTTCAAGTCACTCAAAACGCTTTACGTCAAGGAACCACTCGCTCATTCACACACACGTTCACACACCAGTGTACGCAGACACTGGGGGTGAGGCGGGGTTAAGTGTCTTGCCCAAGGACACAACAATTTGACCGCTGAACGAATTATGCTTATCCCCCTCTCTTTCTCTCTGTCTCTCTCTCTCTCACTCTGTCTCACTTCATTCTTCTCTCTCAACCTCTCCCCTTCTCTCTCTCCATTTATGCATCCCTCTCTCACTTTCTCTCCCTCCCGTTCTTTGTCCTTCCCTCCCTCTCTTTGGCTATCTCGTTCTCTCTCTCTGTCACCCTCTCCTTCTCTCTCCTCCTTCCCTCCCTCTCTTTTTCCCTGTCTCCCTCTTATTGTCTTCCCCTTTCTTTGTCACACTCCCTCTCTCTCTCCACCACTCTCTCTCCCTCTCTCTGTTACCCTCTCCTGTCTCACTCTCTTTTACACTCTTTACCTAAATTCTTCTCTTCTTCTCTCTCTTTCACCCTCTCTCTCTCTCTCTCTCTCACTCTCTCTCTATTTCTTCATCTCTCCCCCCTCTCTCTCCACTTCTCCCAGTTCTCTGATTGGACCATGTATCGAAATCATAGACTGTGTAAAGACGTGGACTAAGTGAGTGTGACGTCACCCACAGCGTTCGGCTCCAGTCAATTAAGCTCTGTGACGTCACCCACAGCGTTCGGCTCCAGTCAAATGAAGCTCATCGGGGCTGGAGCAGGTATAGGGGCCAATTTGGAGCTGAGTTCCATATTTGGAATTCCGACCACGAGTATCATAGCAACCAAAGAGCCAATTCAGAGCGAGGCTGATGAAGGTAACGCCCTTTCCTGCCCGCACTGCTGGTTTAGCAGGGAGTGGGCACTTAGCAACGCTGTCAATCAAACCTGTTGCTAACGCTAGCGGGAGCGACCTCGGGGAAAGAAGGCGTCTGATTTGTCTGTTATTAATGTTCATATCTTGATTTACGGACACAATAGAAAAATAAAAACACCAGGATCATGTAGAGCGGGTTAATACGAACATTTAAGACCGAAATGACGAGTCTGACAGTAGCAGGTACAGAGAGAGGAGCGACAGTTTTTCAATAGAAAGTGAATTGGAGCCAGAGTCGATGGAGCCGGAAGCGCAGCCCATGATCACTTCCTATTTGGAACGCGGCAGCTAGCAGGTTAGCTACGTCCATTTATACACAGTCTATGATCGGAATACATTACCAAACACATTTTAATGCAGTTATTCAGTAACTAAATACATTTTCAAAGTATTTTTCCCATCACTGCTCACCAATGACGCTCATATAAAGTTGCCACTCGCTAAAAAAAAACTTCCAAAGGCCATGATGTCATCTGCAAATTTCTATTCTTCCTCCCCATAATTTAGATGACGGTTCTTCTATAGTAAACAATGGAGGGGAAACACATTGGTTCAGATATGGCTCGGTTGGCCCCAGGAGACAAAACAAAACATGAGATTTTGTTTACTACCTCAACCTATTGTCACAACAGTGGACGCTCTCGTATCGTGTGTCTGTCCCGTCCCAGGTATCGTTGTTCCGTTGACATAACTGCGGAGGTGTATCTAAGTTCAGCTGTGCCGCTAAACAGGTGGAAGAAATTCATATATGAGAAGTTTGGCAGAAGGTTCAGTTCCCGTTGCTCCCATACATATTGTGTTGTGTCATTGGGCAGGACACTTCACAAAGGATAACTGCGTGAATGTGGTTGCTCACTGATTTGAAGGTTGCCAATTTGATCTAGACCAGTAGTGCTACCAGCAGTAGTACTAGTAGTAATAGCCAAAGTAGTAGTAGTAGTAGTAATAGAAGTGGTGGTGGTAGTAGTAGTAGTAGCAGTAGCAGCAGCAGCAGTAGTAATAGTAGTAGTAGCAGCAGTATTAGTAGTAGTAACCTTCAAATCAAGCTAGAAATCTAGGGGTAATAATGGACTCAGACTTGAACTTTAACATCTGCATCTTTATACCATCTAAAAAACAAAGGTCAAATCAAAGGTTTACTGTCAAAACCAGACTTGGAGAGACTTATCCATGCGTTTGTCTCCAGTAGGTTAGACGACTGTAACGTCCTGCTCACTGGCCTCTCCAAACGAGCCTTAAGACAGCTGCAGTACATCCAGAAAACTGCTGCTCGGGTCCTGACTAGAACCAGGAAGTACTTCACACATGCGTCCTGTGCTCAGGTCTCTGGCTCCTGTGGCTCAGAGAATAGACTTTAAAGCAGCTCTGCTTGTTACAAGTCTCTCCATGGACCAGCACCAAAGAACATCTCCCACATGTTAGAGCCACCTGAACCATCTCACACTCTGAGGACTTCAGGGACCGGCCTCCTGCTGGTGCCCAGAGTCAGGACTAAACATGGAGAATCAGAGTTTCAGTTTTCTGCAGCTAAAACCTGGAACAGTCCTGAAGATGTGAGACAGGCCTCGACTTTGGCAATGTTTAAATCCAGGCTCCAAACGGTTCTGTTTAGCTGTGAATATGACTGAAAGGTTTTTATCCTGCTCTCTTCTCCTTTAATGTTAATTTTATGATGATTATTTATGTTGTGATTTTAATGTCTTTCTTATTCCGTAAAGCACTTTGAATTACTTTGTGTATGAATTGTTCTATACAAATAAACTTGCCTTGGAGTAGCAGTAGGAGTAGTGGTAGTAGTAGTAGCAGTAGTAGAGGCTTTATGTTGCACATATAAGATTGACCTTACATCTGCACTCATTGAAGTCTCTCCAAAACCCATCCAGAATAAACCATGTGTCTACGATCCTTGGGCACATTTATCACCAAAACGGTCCATTTTTCATAACCGTCCGCGGTTCAAACGTAGAGGTCAGGAGAAGTTGCGACACGGCTAAAATCCAGGTCTATTTTTAGCTTGTTTGTTTAGGTACAGCTGGAGTCGACAGCCTGTCTGGGGCCAGTACACCTTCTATTGTCCAAATGTGTTTTTGGGAGGACCAGGCTTCACTACTGTGGGGACGGAGGAGGGAGGTTGTACTGTAGGACAACTCAAGAGCTGTGGGAGAATTCTGCAGTGTGCCTGGAGTTGCACACAGGGGAGTAGACGGGGGGGGGGGGCAG
>KN483668.1:3408-28235 GCA_000787095.1 Periophthalmodon schlosseri | reverse complement strand
CCCCGGCCGCCGCCCCCGCCGCCCCGTCAAAGGCACCTGTTGTAGCCCATTCAAAACAGCACAAAATGACCTCATCTCAGACTGGAAAACACAAAGATCCAGATGAAACTTTTCAACAGAACAATTCCCAATTTGTCAAACACTTTGGATATAATGAAGTTTTCTCATGTCAAACACATTCTTCCCAAGCTTTGAGAAAATCCCGAGCCGGAACGTATCTATTCTGTATGTGACGTTTCCTTGTGGTTTTCGGTGTTATTCCAGTGTGGAATAGAGCAGGAACAGAGGAAGCGATGCATCGTGCCCGGGTGACGCTCCGTCGCAAGTGACTTCCTGTTTTAGGAATGGGACACGGCCGCCAGCAGCAGAAGGAGGCGAGGGAAGGAAACGAACAAGGTGGTAGGAAGAAAGAGACGAGATGAGGACGTAGGAAAGGAGACAACTAGGGAAGTAATGGAGGGTAGTGGAGAAAGTAAGGATGTAGGAGAGGAGTTAAGGAGAAAAAGGACGTGGCCACCAGGGAAGGAAACGAACAAGGTGGTAGGAAGAAAGAGACGAGATGAGGATGTAGGAAAGGAGACAACTACGGAAGAAGTAGTGGAGGGTAGTGGAGAAGGCAAGGACGTAGGAGAGGAGTTAAGGAGAAAAAGGACCAGGCCACCAGGGAAGGAAACGAATGAGGTGGTAAGAAGGAGGAGACGAGATGAAGACATAGGAAAGGAGACAACTAGGGAAAAAGAAATGGAGGGTAGTGGAGAAGGCGAGGATGTAGGAGAGGAGTTGAGAAAAAGGACGCGGCCACCAGCAACAGAAGGAGGGAAGGAAACGAACAAGGTGGTACGAAGGAGACGAGATGAGGACATAGGAAAGAAGACAACAAGGGAAGGAACCAGGAGAGGAGATGAAAAAAGTTTGTAGGAAAAGATACAATCAGGTAGTGGAGAAGGTAAGGATATAGGAGAGGAGTTAAGGAAACAAAGACGCAGCCACCAGCAGCAGAAGGAGATAGAGAAGGAAACGAAGGAGGTGGTAGAAATAGTTGCCAAGTCTGCTTCTTTTTAAAGCGCCTTTGGGATTCTTTTTTGGAAAGTCAAAATTATGAGAGCCGTGGGTTGCGATTTTTGGGCTTGTTCCCGAGTGGCACTTTCTCATCATAAAAAAGGTGATTTTGACAAACTAGGTGCTTATATTTTTAATTTATTTACGTGGGGCTGGGGTCGATTCCTTTGGCCTTTTTTCAGAGGCTTGGTCACTTGTTGCTCTCTGCAAATCTGGCAACCCAGGTGGTAGGAGATAAGATGAGGAGATGGGAAAGAAGCAAAGGATGTAGCAGAGGAGACAAGGAGGTAAGGAGCCAGGTGAGGAGACTAAGGAAGTAGGTAGGCAAGGATACAAGGAGGTGGGAGAGGAAAAGAGATGACAAGAAAAGGAGATGGGGAGGAGATTAATCAGGGAAGGGGAGTCTAGAGCTAGGAGAGGAAACAAGGAGCTAGGAGTGGAGACAAGGATGTAGCAGAGGAGATAAGGAGGTAAGGAGTCAGGTGAGGAGACTAAGGAAGTAGGTTGAAAAGGATACAAGGAGGTGGGAGAAGAGAGGAAAAGAGATGAGGAGAAAAGGAAATGGGGAGGAGATTAATCAGGGAAGGGGAGTCTAGAGCTAGGAGAGGAAACAAGGAGCTAGGAGTGGAGACAAGGATGTAGCAGAGGAGACAAGGAGGTAAGGAGCCAGGAGAGGAGACACAGGAAGTAGGTAGGAAAGAAGGTGGGAGAGGAGAGGAGATGAGGAGAAAGGAGATGGGGAGGAGATTAATCAGGGAAGGGGAGTCCAGAGCTAGGAGAGGAAACAAGGAACTTGGAGAGGTGAAAAGGATGTAGCAGTGGAGACAAGGAGGTAAGGAGCCAGGAGAGGAGACTAAGGAATTAGGTAGAAAAGGATACAAGGAGGTGTGAGAGGAGAGGAAAAGAGATGAGGAGAAAAGGAGAAAAGGAGGTGGGGAGAAGATTAATCAGGGAAGGGGAGTCCAGAGCTAGGAGAGGAAACAAGGAGCCAGGAGTGGAAACAAGGAGCTTGGAGAGGAAACAAGGAGCTAGGAGAGGAGGGGAGGAGGTGCTGAGTGTGAGAGGAACAAACAGTTTGGCAGGACGACAGCTCGAGCAGGAACTGGATTTCAGCACTTCCGATAATGAAATCACCACTGAGTCCCACTGCCGCTAACTCCTCCCCCTCTGCTTATCCCCGCCCCCTCTTTGAGACAAGCCCCGCCTCTTCAACACTACTTTCTGTCGACTGGGGGGAAGCTAAACATTAACTAGAAGATAATTAGATAATATATGGATAATAAATAACACAGTTTTTGAACTCTTCATGAATAATTCTATTTTGGTTTAAAAAAAAAAAAGTTTGTTTGACTGATTTTCAGACATTTGCAGAGTTGAAATGTGCTCGTCTCTTACGTCCGCTGCCCCCTGTGGACAACTAATGTCATTACTCAGACAGGTCTGTGCTGCTGCTGCCACTGCACAAGGATCCACATGCAGAGGAGAGAAAGAGAGGGAGGGAGGAGAAAGAGAGAGACAGCTCCACATACAGAGGAGAGAAAGAGAGGGAGGGAGGAGAAAGAGAAAGACAGGAGGAGAGGGCACACAGCTCCACATACAGAGGAGAGAAAGAGAGGGAGGAGAAAGAGACAGGTCCACATACAGAGGAGAGAAAGAGAGGGAGGAGAAAGACAGCTCCACATACAGAGGAGAGAAAGAGAGGGAGGGAGGAGAAAGAGAACAGCAAGGACAGACAGCTCCACATACAGAGAAGAGAAAGAGAGGGAGGGAGGGAGGGAGGGAGGAGAAAGAGAAGAGAGGGGACAGACAGCTCCACAAACAGAGGAGAGAAGAGAGAGAGAGAGAGGGAGGAGAAAGAGAAGAGAGCGGAGAGGACAGACAGCTCCACATACAGAGGAGAGAAAGAGAGGGAGGGAGGAGAAAGAGAAGAGAGGGGACAGACAGCTCCACAAACAGAGGAGAGAAAGAGAGGGAGGGGAGAAAGAGAAGAGAGGGGGCACACAGTTCCACATAAAGAGGAGAGAAGAGAGGGAGGGAGGGATGGGGAAAGGGAGAAAGCGAGGGAGAGAGCGAAAGAGAAGAGAGAGGGCAGACAGCTCCAGTACTAACACACATACAGAGGAGAGAAAGAGAGGGAGGGGAGAAAGAGAAGAGAGGGGGCACACAGTTCCACATAAAGAGGAGAGAAGAGAGGGAGGGATGGGGAAAGGGGAGAAAGCGAGGGAGAGAGCGAAAGAGAAGAGAGAGGGCAGACAGCTCCAGTACTAACACACATACAGAGGAGAGAACGATAAGGAGAAAGAAAAGAGAGGACAGACAGCTCCAGTACTAACCAACATACAGAGGAGAAAGAGAAAGAGAAAGAGAGAGAGAAGAGGAGGGAGGAAGGGAGAGAAAGAGAGGGCAGACATTTGTACCAAAACGACTAAACGCAACACTGCAGAATTCATGTATCACAGATTGAGAAAATAAAACTGGAGAACAAAGTAAGTACGTCACGGGGATTGATCGGCAATATGGCGTCTTGAAAATATTAAAGATTAACTCAAACGTGCACGAATCACTCTAAAAACAGGAAGGAAACAACTATAACATGGTCAAAAGTTCTGAAAAGACGATTTTGCTGATTTAAAATACTGCTACAAAGTGATATTTCTGTACATTTGTGAGTCATTTTAAAGTCCTTTCACATTTGTCTGATGCTAAAACCTCAACAAACACATTTAAAGACCCGTCCCAACCCGCTTCTATTGGACTGACATAACATCGTCTGAACGTTGTCACCGTGACACTCCAAAAAAGATCGAGCGGGGCGCGTTTTTGTCGACGCCCCCCGCCCCCTACGGAGACATACAAACTAGCATGTTCTCCCATAAAGCTAATGTCCCATAATGCTAAACAGGGGTCTTTAGCGCTCCCCTCTGCCCCAGGAACAGATGAGGAGCGAGGGACGGGCCGACCCCCAGCGGCGCCCCAACGGAGAGCCCCGCGGGGAGGGCGGTTAGCGGCGAAACCATCCCCAACGCACCCAGACAACCAGGCAACCAGCCTTTTGCTCGGATCAAGCCCCAATAGACCCTGATGCCCTGGTAACGCCTCTCTCCCACCTCTCGCTCCCCTTTTTTTTCGGTATAATAATAATTACTATATCGACTTATCGTTCATTGTTTGACAGATGGAACAGTGATTTTGGGGGTCAATATTTATTGTGGGGGCCTGTAATTGATAAAAAAAAAAAGTAAAATTCTTGGTAGACTAAAGACACGTCCGCCGATCGATTTGGTCGACTAAAAAGGGGGCGTGGCAAAAGCTCTCAAAACTATTACGAACCTCTACGTATCTGACCCAAACTGCACTCGCAAGACAACACCTGCAGGGGGAGCTCAAGCCAATACTACTATTTATGTAGGAAAAAGTACTTGGATACAATGAATTTATATAAAAACAGATTAAACTTGTGAATCGTGAGTTTAATCTGCGTTTTTACACATTAAAAACACCAAATTTTCAGCTAACTCAGTCACTCACTTCTTCTTTCTGCTGTTGTTCCGTAGAAATCCTTAAAGTTAAAATAAAATAAAACGGCCCCTCAGGCGTCCAGTAGGTTCCATAGTGGTCCATGGGCATATACCGTATTTTCCGGACTATAAGTCGCACTTTTTTTCATAGTTTGGCCGGGGGTGCGACTTATACTCAGATGTGATTTATATGTGAAATATATGTTTTTTTTCTTCATTATCATGCACTTTTTGGCTGGTGCGACTTATACTCCGGTGCGACTTATACTCCAGAAAATACGGTACTAGTCGTTGTGGTCTTATATTTGTTCTGATACAGCTCAAGATCATTCTAAAGATATTCAGGAAAGGTTCATTTCTCTGCGAATGCGACTTTTATAGTATCGATACCTGCTCAAACGAGTATCTAGTTGCGATGCTTTTGACAAACTTTACTAACTTTGCAGACATCTTCCCTTAAGCAACATCAAAACTCGTTATCGTGACAGGCCGAAGCTTTGGTCTAACTTACCCCCCCTACCCCCCCAGACTTACCCACCCTCTCCCCCTCCACAGCTGCTGTCAAAACCCTGTGACGTCTTCATCAATCCTGCGCCCCAGCTATGTCACGCTCCGCGCCGAGATGGATGCCGAGGAGGGTGAGCTTTGACCTCTCCTGTGCACCCTGTTACTGTGCCCCCCTGTTCCCCCCCCCCCTCACTCTCCCTTACCCCCAGCAGACCTCGCCGGGCCGGGGTCGGCTCCGCGGCCTCCCCCCCTTGAACAATGACGGAGGAGAGTCTATTGAACCGGAGCTGAGAACTATACGAGCTGCGGTGACCTCGTAATCCTTCACGTACGTGCGGACGAGCCAGACGCACAGCTCTGAGATTCAAGTTTGTTTCCAAGACAAGATTAAGACTAGATTTTTTTTTTTTTCTATAAGCACAGATTACTGCGTTTTAAGTTTGAATTTTAGTTTTAAAGCAGACCTACCTTTTAATAGTTATTTCTGCTTTTCATTTACCCTCTGGAAGTTGTTTCTGGAGCGATTCGAGCGTGTTTGAGTAATCTTTAATCGCTTATTTTCAAGACGCCATTTTGACGATCGACCCCCGTTTATACCGCCACCGGTACACGCCCACTGTGACGTACTTACTTCGTTCTTAGCCTGTGATACACGTAGGATTCCACAGCGTCGCGAAGTCATTTTGGTACAAATGAAAAAAAAATCCGCTGCTCGCCAGTGTGATCTGCAGCTGTCCATAGGAGGCGCCGACAGCTACACGGCTCATTGCTGTGATGACGTTTACGGCGACGTCAGCTCCCACTGGGCACCGCGGTTTTCTAACGCGGAAGTCAGCGGATTTGTTTCTTTTATCAAGTCGTTTTAGATGAATATTGCGATTTAAAATGTCCAAATTATAACATAATGTTCCACGGGTGTCATAGATTATAACTATACGGCAAACACAAGCACAATATGTCTTCTTTAAATTAGCAGTTTTTAAAGGTGAACTACGTAACTTTTCTGGTAGCGAGTTGACCACTTTCTTGTCTCCATGGAGATGTTATCACTTGCTCTCCAATATGCAATTAAAATGTTCCACCTTCTGTTTAATTAAAATGCAAAAAACAAAACTAAAAC
Organism: Periophthalmodon schlosseri; assembly: GCA_000787095.1. Classification (NCBI taxonomy): domain Eukaryota; kingdom Metazoa; phylum Chordata; class Actinopteri; order Gobiiformes; family Gobiidae; genus Periophthalmodon; species Periophthalmodon schlosseri. The sequence goes on along the minus strand of KN483668.1, from coordinate 22,031 downwards.
AAAAAAAAACAAAAAAAAACAACTGAAAAGCCTGCATTATTACTCCACAGATCTGAACTGTAACTTGGCTGGGTAGTGCTACTTGCTTGTTCCCACGGTGATAGACAGACATATGCTTAATGCCATACTGTGGAACATTCTAGCCCTGAGCAGAAAAGTTACAAAGTGGATCTTTAAGGAACACTGCAAATATTTTGTATTGTTTTGCTTCATGGTCCACACTATATTTCATAGTCAAACAGTTTTATTGTTATTGTTATTATTGTTTATTTATTTCTTGTCCCCTTGGTAACGTGCGTCTTCAGCGGTTTATCCATCCTTCTGGCTTTTTAGACCAACCTGTCTATGGATGTTGGTCAGGAGCAGGGTTGCCAGGTTTCAGCGACCCAACCTGCACGAGAACATCTGAAAAAACGTCCAAAGTCCGTTAAACGTACGGCGCGGCTGGATTTACTACTATATTTATAAAAGTAGCGTTCCCCCGGTAACACAGACCCGCCCCCTCCTCTCTCACGCACACACGGAAGCCCCAAAGTGCACGGACGGCTTTGAATATGAAGATTCATCGTTGAAATTCACGTTTTTCAATAAGATTAGTCCAAAATCAATACATTTACCTGGAAAACACCTCTGGCCAAACCCGCGGACAATATTTTTCACCCTCGGCAGCTCTTAAAAAACCGCCCGACTTCGCAGGAAAACCGCGGACCTGGCAACCCCGGTCAGGACAACCTATAGCCGATGAGTATCAGCCAAGTTCAGGAACCCAGAACGTCTTGCTAGGAGACGAGAAGGCAAACCACTCTGCCACAATACAAACAATACACATCTAGCGCTTGGCCGACAGTTAGATGGGAGTTAAACGTTTGTCTTTTCAAACTGGTCCGAGCCTTGACCGTCCTGAGCAGCTTTTGAGTGACAGTGTTACGACCCCGAGCCCCAAGTCTAACCTCCCTCAGCTGACCAGACGCTTCCACCAACAGTTCTGTGTCATTCGCCTCGTAAGCCTCACTCACAACAAGGACTGAGGAAACTTTACGTACTGAAACAAGAAGGCAAATATCATGACTAAAAGCTACAAAAAAGGAGGGATTGGACAAGATCTCGCGAGATAAGATTAGCTACTATGTTTTGGTTTTTTTTCACGGCCGATGCCCATAACGTAGCAGCTGATGGCCGATACACTCTGCTCATATTTTTGCGCCAATATACAGTGGCAGTTTTGATCAATTCTACCCAAGCTATAAGATTTGAACTGGCAACAAACTCATCCATGACCTTATTTCACTGCAAACCCATCAGAGAGTCACATTTTGAGCAGTACCATCTTCACATTAACGTGTCCAAATTAAGCCAAAGGTCTCTCCTTTAGTCAGATGTTCAACTGAAACAACATATCAGCCTGTGTTGGAGATTAAATATGCTAAAAAGTGCAAATATCTATCTCTATTGTGCACACAAGAGGAAAGTTGTGTGTTTATATTTGGTTTGGACATAAAAAGGTTTATGTCTTACCATAATCAGGTCCAAACCAGGTCCAAACCAGGTCCAAACCAGGTCCAGCCCAGGTCCAGCCCAGGTCCAAACCAGGTCCAAACCAGGTCCAAACCAGGTCCAAACCAGGTCCTGATTTTGACCTAACCCTAACCCAAACCAGTTCTAAATCCATATCTCTCTTTATTATTCTGATATTACTGATTAAAACTAGTTACTGCAGATCTGCAAGTTTACAATGCAACTGCAATGAAACCAATGAAAACTGAGAAATTAGTTATATCTGCTCTAAAATAAGTAAAGGTACCATAGCATTTTATTTTCTTCAGTAGTAGTAGTAGTAGTAGTAGTAGTAGTAGTAGTAAGTAAGTAAATAAAACACCTTACATAGTACATATTGTGCTGTATAGTTACAATCTATGACACCTGCGGATCATCATGTTATAATTTGCACATTTTAAAATGGCAATATTCATCTAAAACAACTTAATAAAAGAAATGAGTCCTCTGATTTCTGCGGTGCCCAGTGGGAGCTGACGTCACCGTAAACGTCATCACGACAAAGAGCCGCGAAGGTGTCGGCTCCTCCTGTGGACGGCTGCACATCACACTGGCGAGTAGCGGATTTTTTTTTTTCATTTGTGCTAAAATGCAGAATTGAACGTGTATCGCCGATTAAGAAAATAAAATTGGAGAACGAAGCAAGTACGTCACAGCGGGCGTGTAAACGGGGGTTGATCGGCAATTTGGCGTCTTGAAAATAAGCGCTTAAAGGTTGCTCAAACACGAACGAATCGCTCCAAATACAACTTCGAGAGGGTGAACGAGAAGGAGAAACAACTAGAACATGGTTAAAAAGCTCTGGAAAGATGATTTTGCAGAATAGGTGTGCTTTAAAGTAAATGAACAAAGCACTCCCATTACTTGAACACGTCAGGCTCGCGAACTTAAGCTCTCTGCTGAGTTCTCCGTCTAAAGCGCTGAGTGTATGAGGTAACAGTTTTGGCATCGTAAAATTAAACAAGGCTGGCGTTGCTCCTGCGATATGTGCTCTAAATGAGTGTATTGGCTCAAACAGGCGGTACTGCCCCTGCGTACGGCCCGGCAAGAATCCCCATCAGTCATGTAAACCCAAAGCTTCCAAAGGCCGTATTACACACCGCAGACAACGTATTTATTTAAAGTGAAATTAAAACGACGAGATAAGGGGGGGGGGGCTTTTCAGAGCTGTAAAGTACGGCATGACATCAGGGCTCTCATTTTCAAACAAGGGAGGCTTTAAGAGTAATTACGAGACCCGCTGCCAGTTCGAGAGAGATTTATCCAAAGCCGAGGTTAAAAAGATACCATACTTAACGCAAAAAGTGAATGAACTGACAGAGAAGAGATGCAGAGATTTCTTATAATACGCTATTTATACTTAAAGACGCATTATGTAGCGTTTTAAAAATGTATCTATCTCTGCGGAGACCAGCCGGCGACGCCACCAGGCCAAGTTGTAGGTCAGATCTGTATTTTTGAGCAATAAAATAGATATATATGAAGAAATGCAATATAGATAAGTTTAATGCAATACTGTGGAACATTCCAGGGAAAACAATAAGATCTCTAAATGGTCACTTTTCCACCTTCGAGTCACTCAAAGCGCTTTACGTCAAGGACCCTTTAACCAATTAACGCACACATTCATACACCGGTGTACGCAGACACTGGGGGCGAGGTGGGTCAAGTGTCTTGCCCAAGGACACCACGACAACATTCTGGAAGCTGGAATCGCACCGCCAACCTGTGTTATAAAATAATTAAATCGTATTTTTGCAGAAAGATGCTAAAACGTGCCAGTAAATGTCTTGGTTAAGATAAAAATTAAACAGCAAAATTTATTATAATACACTATTTATACTTAAAGGTTCATTATGTAACTTTTTAAAACGTATCTATCTCCACGGAGACCAGCTGGTGACGCCACCAGGCCAAGTTACAGGTCAGAATATTGCATTTTTTATAATATATATTTATTTTATTGCTGAAAAATACTATATGAAAAAATTGTACGTTTATAGGTATATGGGTAAGTTTAATGCAATACTGTGGAACATTCCAGGCAAAACAATACGATCTCCACGGAGATAAGCAGGTGGTGAATGGATCCGTCACTATAAAAGTTACACAGCGCAGCTTTAATATTAGAATTTCTTCAATAATCCGTTTCACTTGTGGACAAATACGCAGCCCACCACTGGACATTTTAAACCGGTGATTTTTTCAGTTTCACTTTCACGTAGAAAACGTCGTAAAAAACATCTGTGCTCATTTGAAGTCATCCGAAGCCCACCCTGCGTCTGCCTAAAGGTAGCTCTAAATCACAAAGACTTCTGTCGTGTCATTATGCTCGAGATAAAGGCTACGTCGTAAATTATGTGTTGTAGAGGTGGTCCGCCCCCTTCTAATCACAGCCATTCATCCTCTGCCCAGCCCACGCCGTTTGTTAGCGGCCTGCTAGCATTCGTGTTAGCAACGGGTGGCAATTTACTTAAACAGTAAACTAGCGGTTAGCAACAGTTTGGACATTTCTGTATAGATTTTGAAGTTGAATCTGTAGGGTTGTCAGAAGTACCAAAAATGGACTCTTAATCGATACTAAAACTAGTATTGAAACTAGAGAAAAAAGCCAGATTCACGGGACAGAAATTAACCTTTCCGGAAAAGCTTTAGAATGATCTTGAGCTGTATCAGAACATAGACTAGTTTACCTCCATGGACCACTATGGAACCTACTGGACGACTGAGGGATTACACAGATATAAGGCCACATAAACAAAGTACTTTTATTTAAAGGGCCATATTACGATTTTGTTATGATCTATGTTATAATGTTTCCTCATCACAAACATACCTGGAGTTGTGTTTTGTTTCATTCATACATATTTAACACACAAACCCTGCATATTTAGGCTGAGTTCTTCTCTCAAACAGCAAACACTCTGTTCCACTTTGTGATGTCATGTGGTAATACAGGAAGCGCTCCACTGTGTTTTTAAACTCCACACACCTTCACTAGAATCATTTGGATGATTTCATCCCTGGAACTGCCGACCTCTACTGAACTAAAGGGAAAACGTAGCTGTTAACTTCAGCTTCATGACATCACAAGATGGAACAGAGCATTTTGAGCTTTGGAGATGTAGACAGACTAATAATGCAGCGTTACTCAAACACGTGTGAATGAAACAAAACACAACACCGGGTATGTTTTTGATGAGGAAACAACATTTCATCAACATCATCAACATTTTTTAAATTAGCATTGTGGTATCGGTATCGGTATCAGTATCGTCAGCACAGAGCATCGAGTCTATGCCTTAGTATCGAAACCAAGCTTGAAATTTTATCATCGTGACAACACCAAATTGTTCAGAAAGCTGGTCTGCGCGATGACCTTCAAACCTCATCATATCGAAACATTCCTAGAAAACCAAGCTGAACAAAAAACGGACTACATAAAAATCTTGGGTTATCCGTGTTTTTTTCAAATCCCACAATCTCCCCGGTGTGTGCTTCGACTGCTCCGGAACCTGCCCGGAATGATAAACCAATTCTCCCCTCGCTATGTCCTCCAAAACTGTCTATCTCCCATCGGCAGAGCAAGACAAAGGAGCAGGTTGGGAGCAGAGGCAATCAGCTCGTGCCACGGGTAGCGAGTTTTTTTGGTGCGCCATTTGACGTGTGACCAAATTCTCCGGGGATGCGCCCCATAGCACAACACCTCCCCGTGGGTCCGCTAATTACTCCATTTACAATCATCACGGCTTTTATCGCACAGGTAGGAGCTGGAACGGTTACGAACAACAGGAGGAGGAAGAGAGATGGAGAGAGGCGATGGAGGGAAGGGCAAAAATGGAGGAGGAGACGAGGTAACGGTGAAAGGCTGCGTGGCGTTAAAGGCGCTGTACCCGATTTCTACCGTCTTAAAAACGTGGAAAAAAACGGTTAATTCTGAACAGTTTGCAGTGGTCCAAAGTTACTCCTCGCTTACCTTACGCATTCTGAACATCCTAATCATTCACAGCGATGAGTTTATGAGCGGTTTTCACAGCGGGGTTTTGCCGTGGACGGTAAAGGTAAGAACAACTAGCATGCCAACGCGCACTTCCTGATTATCGGACATTAAAGAGCTTTATAATTAGATGCAAGACAACACGCCGTGGAGTCATTTCGACCTCAAGACCTTATACGATAGATCTGTGCTGGGGCAAGACACGAAAATCAGGTACGGGGCCTTTAAGATGTGACGAAACTATCCAAACAACGAGACTAAACAAGTTCTTATTGAGGCTAAACCAATTTATAATTAATATAACGGATTCATAATTTAAATTTGATCCAAAAATGTAAAATAAATGGCTCTAAACAAGGTCCGCACCAGGACTAAACCAGAACCAAAACAAGTCTAAACCAGTTCCAATGTCAGGCTGAACAAGGGATCGATCAGGTCTAAACCGGAACTGAACCAAGACTTGCAAAAGATTCCGTAGTACTACGCAAGAGGAGCTAGCTTGCTATCAGTTGACCCATCCCGCAGTTTATGAGACTTATAAACAATGTACTTGGCGTTTTGTTAAAGCCACACTACGTAACTTTTCTGTTGAAGAGCGTAACTGTGACGGCACCAGGCCAAGTTACAGGTCGGAATTTGCAAAGGAAGTTACTTGAGCATTACAAAACGTAGCAACGTAGATAAGAGAATGCCATACTGCGGAACATTCAAGGCGCAGCAATAACGTCTCAGAATAGACAAGGGTAGAAGAAAAGTTACGTAGTGCCACTTTAAAGTCTTGCAACGTTCGTGTTAGCATATAGCATTCAATGTATAATCCAGATAGTTAAAGAAAATCAACAAAAGAATATGGGCTCTACCTTGGCATTCCGAGCTGCGTTCCTCGTATCCGGGATTGCAGAGGCAGTTCCCGATGGGCACCAGCCACTCTCCGTCAGCCCCACAGTACATTTTGGGAACTTCTTTCTCTTCCGAATTATCCACACAAGATCCACGAACTTCCACAAGCGACGACGTATCCGCGCCCGTGATCGTGTCAGGAAACTGGGCTAGATTTCTCACGGCTAGGGGACATTTTTTGTAGAACACTCTCACTGAAACCAACGCGATGCACGCTCCGACATCCTGGAACGCCAAATAAAAACCTTTCCTCGTCAAAGCGCCTACATCTCGAACTTCCGTGTTTAATTTCATGATCCGATCGCCTATGTCGACTTGGGTAAAGCTCTCATCCGCGGCAATGGTATCGATTTTTCCGAACTGGTTTTCCCGGATGTAGCGTTCCTTGTCGTTGTTGGATTCGTAGTAGTAGAGGTTGAACGTTTCCTTGCAGGTTCCCATGACGCCCGGAAGACTGTTGCAATCCCGTAGAGTGAATTTGATCTCGATGTAAACGCGCTGGGCTCCTCCGCGCGGGATCCAGTCCGTACGGAGCCAGTTGTTCTGGTTGGGCTCCATCACGTTGCAGACCTGGTAGGTTCGGATGGGAATGTTCTTCTCGTCCATGATGCTCACCTCCTCCCACTGTGGAAAAACAACACAAGAAATGTTATTAGATTTCAGTTATTGTGCTCGTGTCTGCTCTGTAGTTATAATCTACGACACCTGTGGATCATTAGGTTATAATTTGGACATTTTAAATCGCGAAATTCATCTAAAGCGACTTAATAAAAGAAACAAATCCGTTGACTTCCGCGTTAGAAAACTGCAGTGTCCAACGTAAACATCACAACAAAGAGCCGTGTAGCTGTCGGCTCCTCCTGGATAGCTACAGATCACGCTAGCGAGCAGCGGATTGTTTTTTTTTTTCTTTCATTTGTACCAAAATGACTACGCGACGCTGCCGAATCCAACGTCTATCACCGATTCAGAAAATAAAATTGGAGAACGAAGTAAGTACAGAGCAGCGGGCGTGTACCGACGGAGGTAAAAACAGGAGTTGATCGGCAATATGACGTCTTCAAAATAATCAAACACGCGCAAATCTCTCCAAATACAGCTTCGGGTGAGTAAATGGTGAAGGGATAATGGTTAAACGCTCTAAAAAGTCCATTTCGCGGCTTTAAAAGGTGCATTATGTAACTTTTCTGGTCGTGAGGTCAACTTCCTGTTTGTCTCCATGGAGAACTGGCTTACCGCAGTATCATTAAACTAACACAAACACGTATCATAACTAGTTACGGGTTAGATCTGTGGAGAGGTGATCCGCTCACACTTTTTTAGGCGATAAGACGTAGAATTGAATAAATAAATGGAGGAGAGGACATTTCCAGGCAAAGCAAAAACTAATAATAAAACATAAAAATGGAGGATCAGATTGTGAGGAAATTGTAAAAAGTTTGTCAAATTGAATTAGATTAACTAGGCAACAATGTACAAAATTAACACAAAAAAAAAAAAAAAAAAATGGACCTTGACTAAACCGATTGTAAATCCAGATCTGTACTTTCCAACACAGTTTAACCAGGTTGAGTCCTAGCGGAGCCGTTACAGAGGGATCCACGTTATGCAATCCAATGTGCGACTGGTGGCCACATTTTGGGAATCACGCTCGGGAAAACAAATCTGTAAAATGGAATACAAGCCAGGATTTTTGCTTAAAGGGCCCATATTACGCTATTTTCTGTTTCTGATCTATGTTATAATGTCGTTTCCTCATCACAAACAGACCTGGAGTTGTGTTTTGTTTCATTCACACGTGTTTAAACACACAAATCCTGCATATTTACGCTGTGTTCTTCTCTCAAACTGAAAACACTCTGTTCCACCTTGTGATGTCATGTGGTAATACAGGAAGTGCTCCACTGTGTTTTTAAACTCCACACACCTTCACTAAAATCATTTGGATGATTCCAGCCCCGGGATTGTCCATCTCTACTGACTAAAGGTAAAAATGTAGCTGTTAACTTGAAAACTACCACTTCATGACATCACAAAGTGGAACAGAGCATTTTGAGCTTTGGAGATGTAGACAGAATAATAATCAAACATGTGTGAATGAAACAAAACACAACTCCAGGTGTGTTTTTGATGAAGTAACAACATTATAACACAGCTTAAAGTTCAATTTTGCGAACTTTAATTCAGAAAAAACTGGCACCAACACAAAAATATCAACCCTATGGCAAAACGACACAAAAATAGTCTGTTTTAATACATAGAAAGACGTGTAGCTTATCCCTCCATATTTGATTTAACGTCTTATCATGAACAATCTCCTTCTGGGTCTTATTTCCCAGGAGGAGGACTGAGGGGGCTAACGCTAAACATAGCCGCAGCTGTACAATTTAAGCTAACGTCCATCACCGCCCGCCGCTCCGCTCTCGTCCTTTTGTTGTGGAAATACGCGCGATAAGGCTAGCTAGCGTACCTTTCCGCGATAGCACAGAACGGGCAGAATACGGGGCCAATTGGTGGTAATGAGAGGGCGAATGAGACGCGGCGCGCTGCCAGGACCCCGTCAATCAAACGGCTCCCCGATAAAAACCCGAGTCTGAAAACGAGCCAAGTGCAACCACAGAAGGCCAAATCACAGCCGCTCCAAAGGAAGTCTGCGCAAAGCTCCGGCTCCGAGATGAATCGCTGTGAGGGATGACGACGGTATCGGAAATCAGATGCTAATCGATACTAATACGAATATCGAAACTAGATACTCATTTGAGCAGGTATTGATACTAAAAAAGTCGTATTCACAGGACAGACATGAACCTTTCCTGAATGATCTGAAGAAGAAGATTGATACTAAAAAAGTCGTATTCACAGGACAGACATGAACCTTTCCTGAATGATCTTGAAGAAGAAGTACTAAATTTTGATACTTAAGTAAAAGTACAGACGCTGGAGAAAAAAAAAAAAAAAAAACACTCAAGTAAAAGTAAAAGTATCACTTAAGTAAAAGTATTAAAGTACCTGTTTAAAAATGTACTTAAAGAGTAAAAAGCGCAAGTATTTGGCGCTGATTTTCAGATCTAATAAAGCTTCAAATGTAGCGATTTTGATAAAGATTTGTGCAATGGAACAATAGAATTTGTATTTTTTTCTTAACTGTTTTTATTTGCTTTTGTTTTTTTTTTTTTGCTCAAACGACGAACGTGTTAAAATAAACCCTCAGCCTTTTCAGCAGGTCTCAAACTATAATTGAAAAAACACTTTTACTTTTCAGTCCTGTTCAAAAATGTAGTGGAGTAGAAAGTACAGACAGATGTAGTTTAAATCTAAAAAAATATGATCTGAAATGTGATTCTTGTATCGGTTTGTCAGTTCATGTCTCAGTCTTTGTCATTTCTTCTAGACGCGTTGAAAATATGAACTCGAACAGAATCCTATCATTAAAATATAAATCGCAAATCTAATCGGAAAAAAAATCGGAAAAATCGGAAATAGACATTTTTCCAAAATCCTGCAGCCTGACCCCAGACCCACGAACGAGCCCGTCATGATAATCACTATATCGACCTGTCCAGGCTCCAGACGGTTCTGTTTAGCTGCATGTGACTGAAAGGGTTTTATTCTGGACTCTTTGAATGTTAATTTTATGATGATTATTTATGTTTTGATTTGTTGTACTGTAGTGATTTTAAAGTCTTTCTTATTCTGTAAAGCACTTTGAATTACTGTATTTTTTCCGGACTATAAGTCGCACTTTTTTTCATAGTTTGGCCGGGGGCGCGACTTATACTCAGATGCAATTTATGTGTGAAATATATGGGGGTTTTTTCTTCATTATTATGCATTTTTTGGCTGGTGCGACTTATACTCCAGAAAATACGGTACTTTGTGTACGAATTGTGCTATACAAATAAACTTGCCTTGTTCTATATATGAAGCTTAAACTATATTTTTTGTGGTAATTTTTTTTATTTTTTTTTAAGCACTACTGAGACATTTTTGTTTATTTTTTGCCTTTATGATGAGATTAAAGCCGTAAAAAGTTGAATTAACTTCTTTGACTCATTACAGATGCAAACTAACGACTAAAGTGTTTCATTCTGCTGTTTCTTTATTGCAGCTCATGATTTTTTTTTGCAGCTCATGATTTTTTTTACAACATTGTAGATTTAGAATAGTTTTTGTGGTTTAAATCTGCTCTTGGGTTATTGCGTCAGTGGCATAAGTTAGATTCAATATTATCGTTTATCGTCTATATTTACTTATATCGAACTTCAAAATGTGTTATCGTGACAGGCCTGGAACACATTTAAAGTTATTTGAAAATTTGAGAAGTTTGCGTCATAGTTACAATTGGCAAACGAAAATTGGCTTCGCACTTAACAAAGATCTTTACAAAATGTGTTTCTTGTTTCAAATTTGGTTTTATTTACAACAGCCACAACACGACGTTAACTTGGATTTCGACGGCCCCGTTAGGATTACTCACTGAAATCTGCTCATTTTAAGAGACGTCACACCATATTTAGGAAAATTACATGAGAAACATTTCAGGGTTTTTTTTACATTTTTGATCGTGAGAAAGTAAACAATAGACACTGACGTAAGATATAATGGACTATCCCACTTTCGACATAAAAAACAAAACAAAAACAAAACATCAGTGGTTGAGCCGTCAGATCCCAGCTCCCACAGATGAATACTGCTGTTGTGTCCTTGGGCAAGACACTTAACCCCCCCCCCCCACGATCCCCAGTGTGTATGAATGTGTGTTTGAATGGATGAGCGATTCCTTGATGCAAAGCGCACAACCACATTTACGTTTCAATTTAAGAGAAAGACCATTTTTAATAATAATAATAATAATATAAAAAAATGTGATAGTGGTAGTTTAGTCAATTTCAATTTTGCTTATAACAAAAAACAACTTATACTGTTCATCTAGTCCTGTAAAGTAAATATAGACGATAAACGATAACATTGAAACGAATTTACGCCACTGACACAACAACCCAAGAGCGGATTTAAACCACAAAAACTAGTCTAAATCTACAATGTTGTTAAAAATCATGAGCTGGAATAAATAAACAGCAGAATGAAACACTTTAGTCGTTAGTTTGCGTCTGACTCATGACTCATAGAAGTTATTAATTCAACCTTTTACAGCTTAAATATTATCATATAGCTAAAAAATAACCAAAATTTCCCCAGTAGTGCAAAGAATAAGTACACACACGATGCATATTGACCTAAAAAAATACAGTTCCAGCTTCATCTGTAGAACAAGTCGATATAGTGATTATTTATCGCCCTATTTTGTCTGCAGCCTTTGGTCCAACCTCACTCTCTCTGATACCTGAAGACCTCAGACCCCGGTTCAGTCCTGGTCCCGATCCCGGTCTTGTCCCTCTCTCCCTCTCTCCTCATTCATCCCTCCGTAGTCCCCCCCTTTCTCCCCCCCGACCCTCTCCCCTGCCGATTCAACGGTGGAAGGGAATATAACGTTTCGCCACAAAGAGCGATTCAAACAGGCAGTATTCAGGAAACTCTACGCCCGCCGCGGTATCGCTTCTGGGGATCTGACCGTGATGGGACTCCGGGAGGGAGGAGAGCGAGGGGCCAGAGGTGCTGCCGGCTACAGGTATGCGGGAGAAGAGCGGGATCTCACCGGAATCGCAGACTGAGTTGGCGCATTTATAAAATTATTTAAAGGTCCTATATTACACAAAATTGACTCTTGTGAGCTTTAAGCCGTGTTATAAAGCTGTTACCGGATCAAAAACACACCTGGAGTTGTGTTTTGTTTCATTCACGTGTTTGAGTTACCCTTTATTATTAGTCTGTCTGTATCTCCAAATCTCAAAACGCTCTGTTCCACCTTGTGACGTCATGAAGTGGTAGTTTTCAAGTTAACAGCTACGTTTTACCTTTTGTTCAGTAGAGATTGGAAATTCCAGGGCTGAAATTATCCAAATGATTCTAGTGAATGTGTACGGAGTTTAAAAACACGGTGGAGCACTTCCTGTATTACCACATGACGTCACAAGGTGGAACAGAGTGTTTTCTGTTTGAGAGAAGAACTCAACCTAAATACGCAGGGTTTGTGCGTTAAACGTGTGAAACAAAACACAACTCCAGGTCTGTTTGTGACGAGGAAACAACGTTAGAACATAGATCTGAAAATAGTGTAATGTGGCCACTTTAAATTTAACGTCTTCTGCAAATAACTAAATAAAACATGTTCTGAAATGCACGGGATCCTTGTATTAAATTATCAGTTCATATTTCAGTTTTCTTTCTAACGTTACTGCTCCTGGAGTCGTTTACGATGTGCTCAGAACAGAATCCTACAAAATGAACTTTTACAAATTCATGCAGCCTTAACACTTGGTTGTCAGTTTAAGGAGTATAGGAAAAAACAAGGACTAAACCGGAACTAAACCAGGACTATATTGGGGCCAAAACGAGACAGAAAACATGAAATGACAAAACCAGGACTAAAGTGTAAAGACTAAAGTGTAGAGACTGTAATGAGGCTTAAAACCAAATGAATTTGAAATATTTAAAGAGTAAATGTAAAAAAAAAACAAAAAAAAAAACACCCAACGAGATCTGCACCAGGACTAAACCGGGACTAAACTAGGACTAAACCAGGACTGAACCAGGACTAAACCAGGAGCCAAAACGAGACAGAAAAAATGAAATGACAAAACCTGGACTAAACTAAGTGTAGAGACTATAATGGGGCTTAAGACCAAATTAATTTGAAATATTTAGAGTAAATGTAAAAAAAACACACCCAACGAGATCTGCACCAGGACTAAACTGGGACTAAACCAGGACTAAACCAGGACTAAACTAGGACTAAACCAGGACTAAGCCAGGACTAAACCAGGACTAAACTAAGTGTAGAGACTATAATGGGGCTTAAGACCAAATTAATTTGAAATAGTTAAAAAGAGTAAATGTAAAAAAAACCCACACCCAACGAGACCTGCACCAGGACTAAACCAGGACTGAACCAGGACTGAACCAGGACTGAACCAGGACTGAACCACTATATTGGGTCAAAACGAGACAGAAAAAATGAAACGACAAAACCAGGACTAAACTAAGTGTAGAGACTGTAATGAGGCTCATAACTAAATGAATTCGAAATATTTAAAGAGTAAATGTAAAAAACACACACCCAACGAGATCTGCACCAGGACTAAACTGGGACTAAACCAGGACTAAACCAGGACTGAACCAGGACTGAACCAGGACTGAACCAGGACTAAACCAGGAGCCAAAACGAGACAGAAAAAATGAAATGACAAAACCTGGACTAAACTGCAGAGACTACAAAATGACTTCTAATTATCTAAAGAGTAAATGTAAAAAAACAACACCCAACGAGATCCGGACCAGGACTAAACCAGGTCCAGTCCAGGTTTAACCCAGACTGAGATATGAATGCAGACACTTGAATAAGACTAAACCAGGTCTTAAAGTGGAGTAAGTTGGAGTAAGTCACATTCTATCTATGCACAAACACCACATTAAAACTGGGGCCATATTGATTCACAATGTAACTGCTTTTGGAATATGTTTTAACATGGAGTAACCAAATTAAAACTGGCACTAAACTAAGATTAAACCTGGAGCTAAACCAAGACCAGATCAGGGCTAAACCAGGACTAGAACAGGACCGAACCGAGTCTAGATTCAAATTAAACTGGGCTCAAACCAGGACCAAACATCCATGAACATGAAGCACACTCGCCGAAACAGAAGTAAACCAGATGCACTCGAATATTTGGATTTTATCAGATCCAAACCAGCTCCAAACTTGAGCAAACATTAAAGTTGCAAAATACAGAGTGAGAAATAAACCAAAAATACCTCGAGAAGTGGCCAACGTACCACCGCACCACAAGTTGGGAACCACTTGCCCAGATAAACAGCTCAAAGCGCCGTATTCAATTCTGTACAATTCTATAAATCTGGCTTTCGTTTCCCCTGGAGGAACATCTCAACCAATCAATAAGTCATCGCCAAACTATTCCCACAGAAGCCCAGAAGGGACAAAACGCATCAAAAGCGCTCAGCGTATCTGCGCGAGGCCCTGTCCGGAGTCTGCGCCACTTAAGTGATAATATCTATCCATTTTTGGGTCAATGGCGGAGCGTGCGTCGCTAACAAGGGCACATTATATCGCTTCTCTGCCGTACTTACCCCTCCTTCTGTCGGATTGGCGACCCATCCCAGCTCCCCCTGCACCGATCTGGAGTCCAGTAACGTGACTGGAAAACAAGGAGGAGAAAAAGTGAGCGTGCGAAGGTAGAAAATAAACATTAAAAGCTAAAACACGCGTGCGTAAAGTTTGAAAAAGTGAAACGGATTACGCTTATCAATCAAAGTGGAAAAATACTGTGCAAAGAGATTTATAGAGCACGCGAGAGTAAATATTTGTCCAGCTTAAGCCGTTTGAATGGATTGACTAAGAATTCCCCCGTGTTTCTAAAATGTTCCGTGTTTTTTTTGTTTTGTTTTTTCTTCCTCTCTTGGCAAAGCGTCTGATGTGTAGCATGTTAGATGTGATCAAATCAATTAGCCGGGCGTCTGCGCAGTTCTGGCACACACTGGCACAGGATGCCCTTGATAAATGGCACGGGTTTTGATGTCTACATCCAAACGCATTTGTTATGAAGCCGCGTGTACGTTACGCGCGGTATTGATTCACGACGTAACTGACGTAGGCCTGTTTTAACACAGCGTGACATTTAGAAGAGGAAGACTTGAAACTATATCTGAATTTAAACTAAATTGTAAAAGGCATTTCGGATTTTTAAATAATCAAAATGAAGTTAAATATTACAGTTTAGGAACAAAAAACCCCAAAACGTTGTAGTATAGACTCCACACAAAAGCGTATAGCCCAAAACTGATCTAAAAAGAGAAAAGAAACACGGAATTTGCGTGTATAATTTAACATAATTACAGACAATTTGAAGGTCTTGTCATAAACGTAATTAATTTGATAGATACGAGCTATTTGTTGTTAATTAAAGGCAATGAACGCATGTGGTGATAATTAATGTTAACGATTTGTAACGTAAACAAGTCCCTGGAGCATTTTTGGCACGCGAGTTGTTCTTAGTTTTTTTTTTTTTTTCATACAACAGTAAAATCCGAACTTCATGCATTAAACATAAGTTGGTTTAACATGTGTGGATCCCATTTTAAACAGTCTGTACCGGGCCCTGTGAGCACTACGCCAGTAAAAACTCGATCCGTCTCGTGAACGTTTTCTCCAACGCGGCTGGAGACCGTGTTCCAAAAAGTCTCCTCTTTGCAATTTACCATTTATACCATTAGTGCAATTTCAAAACCGACTCCTAATCAAATCTATCTATAACTCGACAACCCGTTTGACGTTTTTCAATTAATGTCATTGTGATATTACTTCAGTTGGTGCCATAAAACTTTTACTTGGACATTTTTGGACAAAACGGCGTTATTTTAATATTGATCTGACGCGTAAAAAGGCAGATTTTTGCAGAGATGATGAGACGGTCGGGGACTTTCACTGGACGCTGTAACGCGCTGGGTGTTTTCTGGACAAGTGTGACATTTTGCGCATTTTGTTGCCGAATCAGGCGCTAACTACGTCCCAAAATATACAACTGCGCGAGCGGTAGCCACCAAAACTGTAAGTGTTTTATATTCCTTCGTTGTTTTGTGTCAAGTCTTCACAGTTGACGCTCGGTACAGAAATCAGTACGCAGCGTTCGCCTCCGCGCTCCCGAAATCCCAATAACCTTCAGTGCGTAATTGTGCCAACGCGTGTCTTTTTACGATTTCAACTCGGAGTTCCCTTTCGTGCACGGCTTAATCAAGAACCACTGACACTGAAACCAGACGAAGCAAACCCCAAAAAGTCCCGGAGCAGTTTCTGCGTGTCCCGCTGCCCTTAACCTACCTTCATTCGGGGGATATATTCGCGCTGAAGACACAAGTGTAAAAATCCCCAAAACGAGAACAGCGAACACAATCCTAGAATCCATGGGTGCCATTTGGGTCCGGTTTTTAGTCCTCGTTTTTCGTCTCTTGTCGCTTGTTCTTACAGGTCTCTCTCTCTCTCATTCCCTCTCTCCCCTCGCGCACTCCGCAGACTCGCTCGCTTTCTCTCCGCGCGTGTGTGTGTGTGCGCGTCCGTACGTGTGCGTCCTTTCCCAGTGGAATATTGGTCTGACTGTGGCGAACGGATCGGGAGGCACAGAGCTCGCGGAGCAGAGGAGCATTGGAGGCGGGGACTAAAAGAAGCGAGCGCGTGGTGCTGCTGGTGGTGGTGTGGGGACTCCGGACTTCCATATAGGAAACGCAATGGTAAAGAAAGAAAGAATGAAAGAAAGAGGAGGAGGAGGAGGGCAATGGGGTAGTAATCGTTAACAACCCCCCCTCAACCATCACAATAAACAAGTTAGTGACAGGCGCGCGCGTTTGGGCCATATATAGCCAACTGAACCTGTGCGTAATCCTCATGTATATAACCAAAATCTCGCACAAATTGTAGATATTGAAACCCGTTATTCATTTATTTATGATTCTGACACGGCAGAAAAAGAATCACACTTTTATCTGGCCTAGTTTGCCTGAATTTCAAAGCTACTTTTCACTCCCAAATCCGTATATAGGCTGTGCGAGGACCGACACCAACCCAAAACCCATCCAAACAAAGGATTCTAACTTTATCTGTAGCAGTAACCTTGACCCAGTTGCAAACACTTATATTCAAAATCTTTAGGTCTTCATCGCGTCGCGCAGGTTTCATTTTCATTTTTACAGTTCCTCGCCAAACAAAACGAGCGTATGCGTCAGTTTCGTCCTCTGTCCTCGCTCCGAAAGTCACATTGTGCTGAGCCCGCACGAACCGCCGGCTCGACTCGCGCGGGCGGCCGAGGTGACAGTCCCGGAGCAACGTCGCCACCTAGCGGACACGAGCGCGCGCGCCTCTGCCTGTCCCGGTCCATAGATTGTATTAAGAACGAGTCCGAGCGTGACCCGGTGAAAACATTACACGCGTTTGCACTTTGCGTGATTGGCAAAGCCCGCGTCACCGTACGGCAGCTCTGTCGGATCGTTGTCGCGCGCTGTTATTGTTATATTACACAGGTTTATGGGGTTTTATGGTGACACGTGAACTTAACAGACATCCATCAGTGTGGAAAGGCCAGAAATGGAGAAAAAAATGTCACTTTATACAACAAAATCTGCAAATAGAACGTGTGAAATATGCACCCTGAAAATGCTGTGGATTATACTCCCTTAAGAAGCAAAATGTGTCTTGTATAAGCGGCTCCTGAAGTCAAAATAGTGAACCGTCCGCATCTAATTAGAGAGTGTTTTATTGGTATCTGGACGAGCGCGTTAGCATGCTAGTTGTTGTTAGCTTTATCCTCAGCAAAACTCTGTACTGGTCGTGGTGAATAATAAGGAGGCTGGACCAGTGCAAACCTGGTTCTGTTTGTCACTTTACCTGTGATGTGGGACCAGTGCTAAAAGCTGTAACAGGAGGTTTGGAGACGACTTATACTTGAGATTCTGCGTCTGATCTGTGCTTCCTTGTCGTTTAAAATCGTCTCTGCTCATCTCGTAACTCTAGTGAACACAGTCTTAGTTTTTTTATTGTTCTAATTGTTCAGGTTGGATCCAGTAACAGTGTGCAGAGGAAGTATTCATCCTCTCTTTTCCCTTCTCTCTCTCTCTCTCTCTTCGTCTGTCCCTTCCCTCTCTCTCTCTGCCTTCTCTCTCTCTCTCTCTCTCTCTCTCTCTCTTTCTGTCTCCCCCTCTCTCTGCCTTCTCTCTCCCTTCCTTCCCTTTCTCTCCTCTCTCCCTTTCCTCTCTTTCTCTACCTTCTCTTTCTTTATCTCTCTGTCCCTTCCCTCTCTCTTTCTCTCCCTTCCCGCTCTCTCACCCTTCCCTCCCTCTTTCTCTCTCTTCTCCCTCTCGCTCGCTCTCCCTTTCCTCTCTCTCTTTCTCTCTCCCTTTCCTCTCTCTCTCTCTCCCTTCTCCCTCTCTCTCTTTCTCTCACCCTTCCCCCTCTCTCTCTCCCTTCTTCCTCTCTTTCTCTCTCTCTTCCCTCTCTCTCTCTTTCTCTCACCCTTCCCCCCCTCTCTCTCTTTCACTTCTCCCTCTCTCT
>KN483667.1:154203-168726 GCA_000787095.1 Periophthalmodon schlosseri | reverse complement strand
AGAGTTGGGCCTCAGGTGCACAGGGTATGAGACTGGGGTAAGGTGGGGACAAGGAAAAAAAAGAGAGAATCAACAAAAACATTAAACAGCTTAATAACTAGCAACAGCCTATTATATCAGATGCCCTTTCGTGGAACTGCTACATTGGCCTGCTTCTTGTCTCCACCATCTTCAGGTTTTTGTTAAATAAGCTGATAAGCTTGCCTATTCAATGCCACTTGGTTAATCAAATTATACATTGGAAAGTAAAAAATGTTTTCAAAGTTTGAATAACTTTTGGTAAGTTATCCAAACTCCAATGACATTTTTTCAACATCCAAAATTGTTAAATTTAGAAAATGCTGAATTAAAAGCAGACAAAACAGTGCTCTTTGAGTGTTGAGTGCCGCCCAGTCATCCTCCGTCTCACACCCTGTGAAGGCCACGATGATTCAGCACCAGCTCAGAACACGGCCAAGCGGCTGTCCCTCCACCTTTAACAGGACTTTCACAATAATAATAACGTTGTAAGAATCCATGTCTGATATAGCCATCAGCAGGTGGTGTCTGTCAGCTCACCAGAATGCTTTTGTTTACATGTCTGTTTACAGTCTGCCCTTTGGAGAGGTAGGTGGACATCACAGATCAGATCATCAGCAGTGATAAATTTGATAAAGACTTTTCTAAAGAGAATGACAGCAGCAGCACAGTGGGACTATTTCCACAAAAATATGTATTAACATAAAACATGGTTAATAATTCTCAGGTCCCAGTGGTCCTCCATCCAAGTACCATCCCTGCTTAGCTTCCAGTCTGAGATCAGAAGAGACTGGGCTCAAGTTCATTGTTTTTAGTTTAATTTTAATGAAGCAAATACAGTGTGCAGTAAATAGTTTGTGGTAAATGGTTGTGCGTGCGATGTGAACAGGCAGTGTGCATGCTTTGCCTGTGTTATTGAGCCACCAACAGAGATGCATATGATCCACCTGCATCTACTTAACTCTCTACAAACTTAAAACGTCAAAAAGGACTTTATCATATTAACAGAGCACCATCAAACACACAGGCTTGCACACTGTGCCAGACCTGTTCCCGGGTCAGAGCTGAGGGTGACTCACCACCTCTGCTCTTACAGCTGAGAACATCAAACACACCGACAGTAAAGGGGGACTGTGCAGGTGAAAGAAGAGAGAACTGCTGACATGCATTTAAAAGTTTCTAAAGTGTTTCATTTAGTTGGCCAGCAGATGTTAGAGTCAGGCTTGCACACTGTGCCAGACCTGTTCCCGGGTCAGAGCTGAGGGTGACTCACCACCTCTGCTCTTACAGCTGAGAACATCAAACACACCGACAGTAAAGGGGGACTGTGCAGGTGAAAGAAGAGAGAAGAACTGCTGACATGCATGTAAAAGTTTCTAAAGTGTTTCATTTAGTTGGCCAGCAGATGTTTAGAGTAGCACATGGAAAAGTCCTGCTATCATTCACAGCAGAGAAGCTTTTTGGAGAACTGGTCAGGAATTAAAGCAAGCTGTTAAAAATGATGGACCACAAAATCAACTGAACAATCTTGATGCCATCAGTCCTACTGGTAAACTTGGATTTGCATAGAGGTGGAGAATCATTTAAGTACATTGTGCTATCATTAAACATTTTATGCTATCTTAATATTCTATTTAAATGTCTATTTAAAAGTTTTAATCCTTATTTATCTTGCATAGCTTTGATACTTTTTTCTACTGCTGTCCTTGTACTTTACTCTGCAACTCTAAAATTTACCCATTGTGGGACATGCATCATGTTTTATATGTAAACACTTTGTGTCTCTGGCTACTCTGCTTGTGACATTCTAGTTGTCCAAGAATCCTTTAACTCACAACTTAAAGGCGCACAATTGGTACTACTAATACTACTACTGGTAGGGATTCCATCACCTGCTTTTTTCCGTGAAGATGGTATAGCTTTGCCTGGAATGTTCAGATTTAAAAGTTAAGAATAGCGTAAATGTTCTGCTGACTGGTTTTCTTTACAGATATAATATAAATTATTGTTTTTGTCTTTGCTTTTAAACATATTTGACACTAAAGATATTTCAGTGTATGGCAGAACAAAACCAAAACAGCATGTTCAAGAGTTATCTGAGGCTAAACGTTGGAGGCTATGTAGCATTTGAACTGTTGTGTTTGAATTCGCAGTATACATGAGAGTGACTAAGAGTGGAGAGAAGCACATGAGCAGTGCTGGGGGAGACCACCTACACTCCCACCTGCTCCGCTCCAAAAGGGGCTGGGGTCATTATCAGCCTCTAGCTTCCAGCCAATGATCTGCTATTTCTGTTGATGTGTTTTACAGTGAAACAGCCAGCAAAGAGCCCCATTACACCTGCTCTTGAAAAACTCCACTAGCACCACAGGAAATGGCAGGCCTTGGACATCAAACTCTGCTTTTGTGCAACCGGAAAGAGAAATGGAAATAAAGAATAATACACCGGCGCCTCAAAGGTACTGTGCTCCCAGAAACCTTCAAAAATAGAATACTTATATAAGAAATTATTATTTTTTAATCCTTTGGCAAGCTAGCAAATATGAATATGTTTTGTTTAGTCTGTTATCAGGATGAATATGTTCATCCAGTCTGATCATACACAATTGTGCTTGTAGGCTATTTTTATCATTTACTTTATTGAGAACTAGACTTCTGTTTTAAAATCATATACTGTACCATATGCTTTAAGGGTGCACTATATAACTTTTCTGGTGGAGGGCATCCGCCACCTAGTCCATGGAGATGTTATTGCTTTGCCTAAAATGTTCTACAGCATAGTATTATTATATATATTAACAGGCATTCAATAAAGAAGAGATATATGTTTAATGCAATACTGTGAAACATTCACAGACAAAACATTAACATCTCCAGAGATACCCTCCACCGGAAAAGTTGCGTAGTGCACCTTTAAAGTATTCCCTGGGGCGTCCTCCTGGTGGGACATGCCTGGTACACCTCCCCAGAGAGTCATACAGAAGGCATTCAGAACAGATGTCCAAGCCACCTCAGCTGGCTCTTCTAGATGTGGAGAAGCAGCGGCTCTACTCCAAGCTCATCCCGAGTAATTGAACTCCTCACTCTATCTCCCTATCTAACTTATTTTGACTGTCTTTTAACCACGATCTTGTCCTTTTGGTCATTACCCAAAGACCATAGGTGACCATAGAGTTGGAACACAGATTGACTGGCAAATAAAGAGCTTTGCCTTTTGACTCAGTACCTTCTTCATCACAACAGTCTGAAACAGCAACCGCATCATTGCAGATGATCGGAGGTGGAGCACACCCTCTGATCCTCCTTTTTAAACAGAGGGATCACAGCGGCCACATTGACAATGGAGGTGGAGAACATGGTCCCTGGAGTTGTTGAAGACCCTGCTGACAGAGGGATCTGCCAGACGTTCCCAACAGACCCTCATGATATGCTTGGGTTTGCCAAGTCTATCTGGCTTCCTCCTTTGCCAGCGGATCCAACTCACAACCAGGTGGTGATCGGTTGACAGGTTTTCCCCTCTCTTCACCTGGGTGTCCAAGACACATGGCTGAAGGTCAGATGACACAATGACAAATGACAATGGCACAATGGCACAAGGTGGTGTAATGAACAAATATTATGTTCGTTATGGACAAACTATGACTAGCACAGAAGTCCAATAACAAAACACCACTCAGGTTCAGATTGGGGAGGACGTTTTTGCCGATCACCACTCCCCAGGAGTCACTGGCATTACCCACGTGGGAGTTGTAATCTCCTGTCGGCGTTAGAGACTGCCTTGTTGTATAAATGAATGGGATCCAGAACATCAACCTATGTATACAACCTATTTAAACACACTGAATCTGAAAAGATGTTCCATTTATTCTACTTTTACTTCCAATTTATTTCTTCAAACCCTCAAAGATGAAAACTTCTCTTCACCTAAACTTTTTTTTTTCCCAAACTTTTCTCAGAGGTAAAGTGTTAATAAATGGGCAGCAGACATGGGTTGGCTGGCCTGGCAGTGATGAGCCATGTCACAGTGCACTGCTTGTGAGGCGCTGTGAAGATGACTAAGACTTTCAGAGCCACAGATGAAGGAGAGAAGCTGCTTGTTGGATTTCATGAACACTTTTCAAGTTTGATTTTCTCTTTTAGCTGTCAATAAACTTCAAACTTGTGATGAGCTAATCCACAGTTTCTAAGTTGTTCAGCTTTAACATGTTGCATTTGATCTGGCTTCGAGGTACATGGCCTGTTTTGTAAGAGCTTAGCCTTGCAGAATAAAATAATTAAATAAATAAATGCTGCTGGGGAAATTAAATGGTTAAAATGTCAGATTATTTGAAACAACTTTTGTAGTTGTACTTTTGCCAATAATTATTTTTGTAGCATGTCCCAAACAAGACAAAATTAGGGAGTTGCAGTTGCAGAGTTGTAGAGGGCTGAGAATCTCATGGTGAGAATGTTTGAGGTAACAGCTATGACATGATGAACATGTTCTAATGAAAAACAAAAAACAAATACATATGACTTAATAAGAAAGACAAGACAAACAAATTAAATAAACCTGTATTGCCAGGTTTATCCATTTCATTCCTCCGAAATACTCTCTTCTCCAAATAACATTCTTTTACTGCCACGGTACGCAGCTGACCATACTTGATTAAAAACACCAAACCAAAATCGGCAAATGATTAGATCTTGACTTAATGCATTTTTATCAATTGCACAGTCCTACAAGCAACCCATTTTTCCTAATTTCTTACAACGTAAACAAAGGCACATAAAAGGAGGTTCTGGTATGCGTCAGTTGCACCTCATAACACAAAAAAACGTAGACTATACTGAGTCTAAATAAGTACACAATTTAGGGCACACGTTTTTTTGTTTGAGCTTTTCTGTCTTTGATGTCTCTAATAATAGGCTTGTAGATGGTTGTTTCATAAAACCACACAAGATCTGTTTTTCATGTGTGACTGCTGAAAAACTTTTGTGGACTTCTTCACACAGCCCTACTCCTTGGAACAGTTCAAATATATTACTCAAATGTTGTTTACATACTGGTCTGCATGCTGAATCTGTAAACAGCTTAACCATGTCAACAGTTAAACTACCACTTGTGATCAAGCACGACTCCGAAATTGCCCAGAGAGTCTAAATTTAACTGTGTGCTTCCTAAATGCACTACTTAAGGTAAAGAGCACTAAACGTGAGGTAATTAGTGAACCGCAGGCCAACCGCAGAGAGCTGATAGTGCTGCAATTGCTGTCTCCACCCACTAACATACACACTGAAAACAACACCAGACAGGGCAGCAGAGGGTACAGTAGTGCTACAACTTAAGTAAAGAGCATGTAGTAATTTCATACAACTGTGAGTGAAGTTGGTTATGGATAATGCACATATTTCTACTTGACCATGGAGCTGGGGCCATATCAGCACAGGTCAATTTGGTACAGGAATTCCAAAAACATATTTGCAGGGCAGAAGAGTCTGTTATGTCATACAAGAGCAGAAGAATAGTGGGTAACATTTTTTTAAATAGGTGCTTTGTTGTGGCTCCCCAAACTAGCCCCCATCAGCACTCCCCCTGAGGTGTCTGTTAAGACTTGTTCACACATGGGAAACTTTAGCTCAGTTGAGTGCAGATGATTATAAAGTGAAGATATATGTTTTGTGCAAGAAAATGTAAAATGTGCATGCTTCTACAGGTAGCGCAAACAACCATAATAATCAATTTGAACTATGTGGTTCCTAAACTACTTCAGGTAAAGTGCACTAAACATGAGGTGATTAGTAAACTGCAGGTGGAATGCAGGTGCTGTGCTGCTCTCTGCTCTGGCATGAATCATGCACAGTAATAATTTAACAATAATACTACATTTAGACTAGATTATTTTTATGGAAGGTCCAACTGAGCATAGACACAGGAAGAACATGCAAACTACACAGAAAACGCTCTTGTCTACCCAGTATGGGAATCATACCCAGGACCTTCTAGTTGTTAACAAAACCCTCTTTAAGCACACTGATCTTTGACCTCTGTGCCTGAAACAAGTGGTACATCATTCCCCCTGAGGGTCACTACCTCATCATAAATCATATCCCTGACTTTCTGCTTTGGGGCAGACTTTCCACGGCTTTGATCCCAAAAACTGAGACTGAGTGCAAACCAGGAAGTGGAGCAGACAGGGGATAAAATACAGACATAAACACCAGAGTTTGACCAAATTTTCACATGGGTCTGAGAGAAAGTGATGGGAAAGATGAAGTAGGCAGTTTTTCTTCAGTGACCTATTGTTTGTAATATGCAGGAAAACTACAGAAAACTATCACCACTTGCCTAGAATAAATAGGGTTATTTTAATAATAATGCAACAGAATAAGTATCATTTTTCTGTTGCATGATCAGTGATATTTGCTCATATAAAAAACAGTGGAGAATGCAAGCTAAACATTCTCTAACATTTCTTGATAAAAACATGCAGTTGGATTTCATAATGTTGTTTGGACTTACAGCAGATGGGCTTCTAGCCACAGTTCCAAGAATACTATGAAAGATTATTACACTCTAGTCTGGACCCAAATGAAATGTACTGTCAATCATCTTTGTCTCTAATAATTTAAGCAGAGTTCTTGTGTGGTGATACTGAGGGGAACAGAGCGAAGTAAACCCAGAATAAGTGCTGAACCTGTCAAACTGTCTTGTTTGAAATGACTATAACATTTACAAAGTAACAAACAACACCAATGTTTTCCAAAAAAGAAACCAAGTGCATCTTGTTGGTGACACCTAACAATTATGAAATACTTTCTGCTATTCATAAGAGGTAATTTGGTTTAACCGATGCCAACTTGTTATTTAGTCCATGTGGCAGACACGGTAAAGAACCAATTGGAAACCACAGCTGAGTGTAACCGAGGCAAACCAGAACTGAGGAGGCCGCTCCCAGATCTCACAGCATGTTTGGCACATACACATACAGCCAGGTCACATGTGGAGGGAGCAACTCAGGCGCTGGTAGTGAGCCATGATCAAAATGTCACCTATCTTACATTATGGACCTCATGTAGATGCACAGATGGGATTAGAGATGAGAGCGGGAAGATGGAGTTGTGTTAAATGTCCTTCTATACCACGGGCGTCTTGGTTTTGACATGATTCTCTGCACATTGCTCACTCATTATCTCATTAGTGGACTGCAAGGTTTTCAATCCTTATAATTCAAGCACTTTATTTGCTGTTTATATATGCTATGTATATGTATTTTTACACCAGGTCCCATCTTAATAATATCACCCTTAATGTTTCCTCACAAACAATCAATGTAAGCTGTAGTTTGCATTGCAGAGTTGAAAAAAAGTGTTTTTGTTTTTTTTTACCATTGTTTCAGCTAACCAGTCAGACAATTCAAGACCCACATAGACACATAGACCCAGGGGCGGCGCTAGGGGAGGAGGGGTGGGGGGCTTGAGGGGGCACTAGCCTCCCCTAGAATGATCAATGCACCCCCGTAGCTCCCCCAAAGATTTTTGCCCCAGGTTTATAGTACATCCAATCACGACTAAAAATGTTGTTCAAAATGAGACTCCAATAAAAAATGAAGTCACTACATCACTACAGGATTCTAACTACATTTAAACTTGTTTAAAACAGCAAAGCAAACACGGGGTACGGGGTTGTTAAAAGGCTCTAAATTAACATGTTAAGTGAGCACCCTCATTGAAGACCTTAGGACCCCCTTAGCTCCTCAAAACAAAAATGTCTGGTGCCGCCCCTGAATAGACCTATTTTATGACCAAACATCTGTGTCTCATTTTGAGTGATTAACAAAAATAAATTAATTCACTGTCTAGTTAGTATAGTACTGGTATAATTAATAACACTTGACACAAGTATTACCTCAATTCTAGCACATGCACAAAATTTACTTGAAAATAATGAGCTGTGGACTTCATCCATCTGACTATGCAGCTCCAGTCTAATGTCAGAGCGTCTCAAGCTCTAAATTACAAATGTCAAGCTGGTAATGACAGTGGCCAGAGGAAAAGTCACGGGTTCACACCAGGACATGCAGTAAATACAGTGTTCTTCTGCAGTTTTTCTGTTTGGGAAGAGAGAGGAGCACTGAATCTCTCCCCAAAGCCAAAGCTAAAAATACAACACACATAATCCCACTTTTAATCTGATCTTTGGGACTGCACAATCATTTCTCTGCAGTGGAATTCAACTTTTTTAGGTCGACAAAAGAGTTCAGAACAAAGAATATTTAAATTTTTTATAGAAAGTTGTGGGAAGGATATAGGACCAAAAGTGAAACTAAAACTTGTAATATAAACAATACATGGTCTTTTCAATTTAGGCCTAACAAGACCAGGGGAGATGGTTAACTCTCTCACTTCACAGCAAGAAGATCCTTGGTTGGAGTTCTTGGATTGCATAAGGCCTTTACTTTGTATGTTGCTCATGGGTTACTGTGTTTTTTCCCCAATTAACCTGTGCATGCTTATCCTGATAGCTATTTAGTCCTGACCAAGATTCTGGCCTGTACACTATTGGGATCACTGGATTCATTTTTCATTTGTATTTTTAAATATTTGGTTTAATGCTTGTATTTGGTCTTCCATGATGTCCTATCTATATAAATGAATAAATGAATGATGTGTTTGACCATATTAGAACCTTACTCCTTATCGTGTTATTATGTTATTGTGCAATCTGCTACTAAACAACAGAAAGAGATGAGTTGGTGTTTTGTACCAAGTTTTTCAGCTTGTCATGTGATGTTGAAGGGATGATGAAGATGATGTATCACCCTATTAATAGCCGTGGTAACAGAGTGACCACAGTGACCAAAGCCATGAGAGAAGAAGAAGAGAGCCCTTATTATGTCCAAGTCCCTCAGTCACACAGGACATCGCTCTGCTGCTGAGTGGGCGCTTGCTGACTGCACGAGGTCAGGGGAACGGTTCTGCAGTGCCTGAACCCCGGGCTGTGACCCCTGTGTGACCTCTGTGTGACCCCTGCGTGACCCCTGACTGCCCAAACTGCTCTGACTCACAGTGCGGATCTCTGACTGGAGGACAGCAGAGAGAGAGAGAGACATGCAGAGGACCTGTGGGTACTGCTGGCTCTAACATAAATGTGCCTGTGCCGTGGACTGACACAGGCAAAAAGAGGAGGAGGTGAGGACAGCCCTGTCCCGACATCAGCACCTTAGACTGAACAGGCTTTTGTTCAGAATGTACTCGAAATGGTGGAGAGTGGTGGGGACTTCCCCCTCAGAGAAACTAGAAATATGTTATTTCCACTTAAGATAGATTAAACTTCTACTGAACATCCTATTTATACTGTGCATGCTTACAATTAATCAACTACTTTGGACATCTTCTTTGGCCTTAAGCGTAAATATTATGCCTTAGTTTTTAACCATATTATTACAAAAAATAATGATCTACGTATGTCACAATGTGAAATTTTAGTCTGTTGTGAGAAGAAACATCAGTGAACATTACTGTTGTCTAATACATCACTGTTCCTGTATAGCAGCCATTCTCAAAGTCTGCTGTGCTGTGGGCCCCCTATTGATGCGAAGATCACACAGGGCCCCTCTAATTTTTACACTACATATAAAAGAATATGCAATGCTTTCTCTTTAAATTCCTGTGGGCTTAATACTAATATAAACAAATGAAACGTTAACACATGCTTTATGTAAAATTGACTTAAAACTCAATTTTCTGTCTTGCTTGTTGGGTGGACAATCTATGGGGCCCTCCTGCAATGCTTCTGAGGCCCCCCAGGGGTCCACGGACCCCACTTTGGTAACCACTACTGTATAGTATTTGACTGGCTTTAAGAAATCAGACTTTCTGAATGATTTAGTAAAATGAATGTGACATAAACCAAATAAAAACAATTTACTTTTAACTGGATTATAGATTAATTTGAAATTACTTAATTTTGCTTCTAAAATTGTCACGTCATTAATTGTTATTTTAAGATTACACAGTGACCTGAATAATCACAGTTAATTGACTTCCATAATCATAACTTTAAAAAAAGCTTCTTGTTTTCATCAAAATCATAAAAAAAAACTCTCTTCACTTTTATCTTACCCACATTTAAAAGTAGCACATTGAACACTATTGGTCTATTGTAAATATTTTTCTATGAGACTGTTATGCATTGACCTGCACCTTGGGGAAACTATAAACAATCTCCTTATATCAACACCTGCCACCTGAATGAACAGAATTAGTCATTTGAGGAAGTCTGGATGAAAGACCTCACTTATCATTGACAGTGCCATTCTCTCCCTGAGAATGGGATACATCTCAAAATGAAATATGGTGCCATTATGTAAGAATGCAACTTTTTTGGTGAAGGGTATGCCACCTGCTTGTTTCCACGGAGATATTGCTTTGACTGCATGTTGCGCAGTATGACAATTAAATGATACATCTTGCATTTAATTACAGGGGTTTCCATGGTTAAAATAAGGGGAAAAACATCTTACTGTGAGTGGGGTCACCTCTCCACAGAACTGACCTGCGACTTTACCAGGTTTAGTCAATTGATTGTCTTCATATAGATGAGTTTAATGCTGCCACACCATAGAACGTTCCAGGCAAAGCATTAACATCTCCATGGAGTCACTGGTGGCAAACTGCCCTCCTGAAAAGTTACATAGTGCAGCTTTAATAACTTTTTTATTCATACACGTCTAATATACTGGGTTGGTTTGAGACTATAAATGACCTCATGTGTCATGTGAGATCTATTCCCTCCTAGACTGTAGAATGAAGTCATAGCGGGATATTCACTTTTCTCTCCACTTCTCTGTACCCCCTCCCTTTGTGCAGATGTGCTACATTTTACAACACCTTCCTCCTCCCTCCTGTACGTGCACACACACACACACACACTCCTGCCTATGCGGGTAAACAGGCTGGTTCAACCCTGCAGCCATGCCTTACTCAAACCCAGGTAACTCACAGTTGATTTTGGCAGTGGTCCACGCGATTGGACTGTTAGAAGCAAAATCGAAGCCAAGTAGTAGCCTCCGGACTGCTTTGAAAACCAGTCCAAAACAAACAGACATTTTTAAGCACAACATCAACACTGTGAGAGCCAGCACCGCTTCCCGACGCAAAGTGAAGGGGAAAAGCAGAAGTCTTGGATTTTGTGTTCTAAATGTAAACAGACTAAACAGAAAGGTGACTAAGAAGTGACTAAGAATGCCAGACAGGTTTTTTTCTTTCTCACAAACTGATAAGTGGTCCCTTTAACTTGAACCACATGGCATTGTTTTGGATAGGAATTGAACTTGAAATTGCAGATACTATATTGTATTATAGTATGTAGTAGTATATTATTTGAGAAATTATGGCAAATTAGTGGACATCAACAGAGTCTCTAAGTTGATAGGTATTATTAACAATAACCAAAAACAAGTAGGCCTAGTGATTCTTTTCATTATGTATTAGAAAAAACATTCATACACATGACAGCCCAACAAAGTCTGGGCAAACTATAAAGACTGCTACTACTACACATACTGTAAACAAGAACATACAGATGCTTTGTTACATGTCACCAATAAGCTTGTGGAGTTTTATATATAAATTAAAGATGTACTAGGTAACTTTTCTGGAGGAGGGTCCGCCATTTGCTTTTCAACATGGATATGATATTGGTTGGCCTAGAGTGTTCTTTATTCCAATTCCATAGTTTGGAACATTCCAGGCAAAGCAGTGTCTCCATGTTATTTTATGGTCCATCATGTAAACCATTATTAATACGTCAGCATATTGTGATTTATGAGCACAGTTCATGCACAAAGTCTCAAGCTGCACGCACTTTGTTCACCCTCAGGCTCTGAGCAGTCAACACTCACCTTAAATATAAAGTACTCAGGCCTGTGCAGTGTTTAGCCTACAGCGGACACTCCCACTGTTACTCAACATCCCATAAAACTGTCACATACTGAATGGATTGTCAAGTGTCATGATTTGAAAAGTGCATTTGAATAGGTGCGTCTCGGGTCTTATGGACAGATCATGTGACCCAGATTCATAGGTTATGTTTGTCAAATCCAGTGCTGTCTCATTCAGTGTGTAATGTAGATTCCCCAGAGCTTGTTTTTTGGCTTAACTCACTACTTTATATAAATTATCCTCACTTGATGAGTCATAAAAGTAAAACATATATTGTGTAGGTCTATTTAGAAATGTGTATTACTTATAAGAAATATTTGGTTTACAGTAATAGACATCATCAAACAAATTATAAACATTAACACACATTAACCTTTTGAAAACATTACTTGTTTTTCTGGATGGGTTTATTTTAATTTTCAATTTGCTGCTTAGTCAAGGTTTCAGCTTTTACATTTGTGTCAGTCCAAGATTCATCCTTACCATAATTCTGCCTTCTCTTATTGTTGTGGTTTCCCTCAATCTTCCTCTGTCATGACTGTGCATTAGTAAATATAGTGATGTTCTGGCTTCTAGATTCATTCATTTATGCCTATTTTTAATGCCAGTCTATCACTATGACCAAATACTAACCTAATTGTATGGCATGCACAATATCCATTCCCTTCTATAGCGTTTTGTGTGTTTCCATAGAAATATGTCTGAGTACAACAACAGTTCCTGGCACCTCCCGTATAAATTCTCTTCTCTCTCTCCTCTGTGGGCTGTGTGCTAGGCTGTGGTAGTAGAAGGGAGGTGGTGGTTGACCACAGACCTGATGGTGCTGGCAAAAGCCCAGTGTATAGGGTCTGCAGTGGTGAGTGTTTTCGGGAAGGCTCGTGAGGTGGCACTGTGCCATCCAGCAAAATGTGAGTGCAAAACAATGTCCTACACCATTTGATCAATTAAATTATGAGTCATGTAGAATTTGAGTAAGAGTCAGCTAAACATCTACTCCTAATGCCAGCAATGATTAATAGTGATACTGTTGCAGAGCTAAAACAACTGTTGCTACTTTTACTACTACCACTATCATTAGCTCCATAACTTATTTTTCCACATTTTATATATTTATCACTTGTCTGGCAGCTGTAGCTGCCATCTGAATCTGAATGTTAGCAGTTTGATCCCAGTTTGATCCCAGCTCCAGCAGGTGCAGACTGTCACTGGGCAAGACACTTCTAGGCCATGGCTACAATTATGCAAGTTCACATGCATATGTTGTACATTACATTAACAGGTACATTAACATGCACTGTCTTGACCAAATAGACAAATAAGATAAGAACAGTACTACTCCTACTAAAAAAGTTATACCGGTACTTCGATTGCTGTACTCAAGCAATTAATCCCTCATCCAAATACCTGCTTTGCTCTGATTGTTCTTAACATTAACATGCTTAAATACTTGTTGAAAGAATATACTATGTGATGTTGAATGGGCAATCAAATCCTTTATTGTCCACATAAAACACAAGTAACCAACACCAGTATTAGTTATTCATGTATATTGTAATGTAGTTACACAGCCTAGCTCTGTATCTCATATTACCACTGTGTGTTCCTCTCTCATATTCATCTCCCAGGTGCACCAGGGGATTATATGCTCTTATGCAGCTCGGGATCCTACCTGACTTGTTCTGACCAGGCAGACATAAGATGTGGTGCAGGCATTTGTCGGTGTTGGCGTGGGCGGAGGAAGAATTACAAACAGGTTCTCTTCAGACAGGTGTACGCTTGAGGAGTCTGCTCTCTCCTCTGCCGCCTCCTACAGAGAAAACAGGTTTGGAGTGAAGTAGCCTCAAACTAACTACAACAAGAGTGTTGTTTAAGTGAAACAGTTCAGACTCTAACCCCTTTGGACATACAACCTTTATTATGATCAAAGTTAGTGGGCAAGGATGTCTGTTTTACATCAACAATACTTAAGTTTATAACATTAATATGGGTCGTTATTATACTGGGATTTACAGGCAATGTAAGTCTATTGTTCATGTATTCCTCTGTCACTTGCAGCTTCCTCTATACCACAGCAGCCCTTAGACAATCTAACCTGGCTGCCATTCTTCGGCCTCTCAGTTAGTCACTTATTCACACACACTGGGCTGACTGTATTGCTCAAGGGTTTGTAACGCCAACCTACCAAGTACTAACTGAGCTATTGCTCCTGTCAAGATATTAGAAAGGTGAGAACCAGCAGGAGCTAAAAGACAAAAACTAAATAAATACTTTATTGGACCAAACTATATTGTAAATAATATGTATTTTGACATAACTATGTTGGATGAACTAAGCTTAATATAAAAGAAATTAGATAGACTGTACTATTCTGATTAAGTTTTTATGGCGCATGCATAATGAACAGTAACATTAAAATGAATATGCGGGTCTATATGTTTTATAAAATGTATCCATGATTGATGTTAAAATGAAATAGGGATCCTTAGGCAACCTAATGGGTTATGTACACGTGTAGCCTATTACGTGTTTAGATCTGGTCAGAATATGCTTCTCTGGCCAGTATGTGTCCTCGTGGTTGAA
>KN483667.1:140355-154087 GCA_000787095.1 Periophthalmodon schlosseri | reverse complement strand
CAGGAATGTCGTTGGAACAATGCCAAAGGGGCGTGTCTTCCCGGTTCTTCCAGAGAGGAACTGCAACGTCACCATGTCCAAATAAGGCATGAAGACTTCCTCCACATTATGGCTTTCAAAAAAGACAGGAGACCGGCGTTTTAAGTATGTGACATGGAGACTTTTACAATAGACATACTTAGATCATATTAAAAACGAAGTATAAAGAATATCTGGAAGAGCCAAATGTGTAAAAGTGTGGTATTTATAGTGGATCAATGGAAAACAGCGCGTCAAAGCATGATCCAGCAATTATAAGGGATAATATACTAACTTTACGTGTTTCCTTATCTAAGACTGTAGACTGGGTCCACAAATTCCTTAAAGCTGGGCCGCAAAAATACGCACGATTCCCTATTTCTGGCGGCGGAGTCCGTTGCTATCCCTCTGCGTCTCTCTTGCCTACAGGCTTGTTTACAGTCGCCTCTTCCCGACATTAGCGTCACATCCAAGGGGCGTAGCGCACCAGCAGTTCAGCCAATCACAGTGCGCACCGGTCCTTGGCAGCAAGCGCGTGCGAGGGCTGTATATAAGCTTTGACAGCACCTCGCTTGAACACACCTCAACAAGCACTCGCAGAAGGAGCACGGTGGCTGAAAGGAAAGCCTAGTTTAAGGACGCGCTGACAGGAACGCATCAACACTGGGAACGAGTTTATTTCACTTTCTATTGGACTTTGGACTGTCACACAAGCTTTTTGGAGAGGTGTTTTCAAATAGAGACACTGATTTGACGAAGGAGCCTAAACTGACGAATGTTTTCTGCTGACATTTGTTCACTATCCAGAGTGAGTTTCTAAAAACAGCCGGTAAGCTCCTAATTATTTTTACGACTTTATGTCTACAAAGATGGAACAGCCTTTTTATCATGACGACTCTTTTCTGCCGGCTTATGGCCACTCAGACTCAACAATGCACGACTACAAAGTGCTAAAGCAGAATATGAATTTGAACTTGACAGAACCATATCGCAACCTGAAGTCTCAGCTGAGAAATGAGGCGGACCCGTACCATCCTCAGCACCACCACCAAGGGGCACAGCCTGATTCTCTCAAGCTGGCATCTCCAGAACTAGAGAGACTCATCATCCAAAACAGCAACGGGGTCATCACCACTCCCACCCCGGGCCAGTACTTCTACAACCGGGGTATTACGGACGAGCAGGAGGGCTTCGCGGAGGGGTTTGTCAAGGCATTGGATGAGCTGCACAAGATGAACCAAATGGCACCACCGAATGTATCTCTCGGTGCCGGCGGCGTCACAACGTGTTCTGCGGCGGCATCTAGCGTCTTCGGCTCCACACTGCAGCCCGAGCCTCCCATTTACACCACGCTGAACGCCTACTGCCCCAACACTAGCCTCTCTTCCGCTTCGAGCTACCCCACCGCCACCATTAGCTACCTGCCGCCTCATCAGCAGCACGCAAACACGGCGCCTTTCCAGCCAGCTCTCCCCGGCTCTACCCTCCATCCGCAGCGGCTTCTCACGCTCAAAGAGGAACCACAAACCGTCCCGGACCTCCTGAGCAGCGACGGCTCTCCACCAATGTCCCCCATCGATCTGGAGACCCAGGAGCGGATCAAAGCCGAGAGGAAGAGGCTGAGGAACCGACTGGCTGCTACTAAGTGTCGGCGACGCAAGCTCGAGCGCATTGCCCGGTTGGAGGAAAAAGTAAAAGTGCTGAAAAGTGACAACGCGGGGCTGTCCAACACGGCGTCAGTGCTGCGGGACCAAGTGGCTCAGCTCAAACAGAAGGTCCTGACGCACGTAAGCAGTGGCTGTCAGCTCATGCTCACCAGCAAAATGGAGGCATTTTAAACACGGACTACTGTTTCTAATAATAAGTATAAGACTGAGAAGTAATAACACTGGAGTCATGTTGTACCGGCTCGTGTTGTGGACTGTATTTGGGAAAATGGGACTTCCGGATGCTGGACACCGCTTGAGGGACCATTAAACCTGAAAATACTATGGCAGCATCCAGACCTGGCACAATTTAGTCTGGTTCAATAATGGTATAACATGAGAATTCTTTGTACTTTTACAAATGTTGTTGTCTTGCAATGCTGCATTTATTCAATGTGTAAATTATTTTGTTTGTCTGGTTGATCCAGACAAACTAATAACTAATAATGTTTACAATGTCTTTTTTATTTGTGATGTGTATTTAAGTAAAGTGTCTTTAAATGAATTATATTATCTCGAGTTGTCTTATTACACAAGCTATTACTAGTAACAATAACCCCTTACACAAGCATATTCTTTTTCCGTGTTTTTACGCACCAAACGTGGCCTACGTCCTAATTACGCACAAGGTTCTCCGTATATGGGCATGTTGTGAACACTCCGTCACAGGCAGGAGGATTGTTGGGAACCCCCTCCCAGGTAAAACAGCGTGGTTTCTATCGAATACCTCGCTCAGAGTGGGTCACAGTGGAACTTCCTCCAGTTATTGCGCATTAAGAGCAAAGTAACAAAATCACGGAGATGATTCGTGAGGACAGGAAATGCAATACAGTAACACAATAAATCAGCACGCAAAACATTTATATTTGACTAAAAAGGTCAGACCACCACCAAAATTGTTAGCTTTCAGATAGAGACGAGCAAGTTTTTCCTATTGATTGTATTGTATTTTCATAAGGAAATTATATCATATAGCTATATAGAATGTTGGAATGGTAGCTGAAATCCAGCAATAAAACAGTAATAAACTAGGATAACAAGAGCTAAATCTGAAAATCACAAAAGTTTTTAAAAATTAGAGCTAACTGTAAATTGCTACTACAAACTACAACGTCAAACCTGAGTAGACTTGATTAAATAAATCTCATAGTTTTGACTGCAGATAGCTAAACCCACGGACTACTGCAGTATAATGAAGATTTAGTACATCCAGAGTTATCAAGGGTTATGGAAAAAATCATAACATAATCAGAGTCATAGTGAAATATCAAATATTGGCCAAAGATGCACACATTTGAGGATCCATAATGACTTACACATGACCAGAGATTCAGAGCACAGAATATTTAATGTAACTGTCAATTATTAACAAATATTATAATGTGGCTCAAACTAGAGGTCCTCCACACATGTCCTAGACATTGCAATTTGCAGGGGAAGTGACAGTGTTCTGAGGAATGCTGGGGGTGTTTGTTGCGTGGGCGTCCTGAGGGTGCAGGGGAAAGAGGGATGCCAAGCACAACATTCTGATGGGAAGCATCACTGGACAACTATGTGGGGCCAAAAGAGCAGAGAAAGGGGAAAGTCCCGTGTTATAAAGACCTGAGTGAGTCAATGAGGTCTGGGTCATAATACAAGCAGGGATCTGCAAACAACTGACTAGAGTGCTACTCTAGTTTTAAAAGGGCTGTTATTTATGATGGTTAAAGTAGTGCTTGCAAAAGATTTATATACCAAGCCAGAGATTAACCCATGTGACAACAGGACAGTCAAAAGAAGCCTAAGCCAAAGCTATTGCTAAAAAGTCGCATGGATGGTTTCAAGTTCCCAAAGAATATTCTGACTTGAAGGGTGCCATTTGAATTTTGTCCACTGGCTTCTCAAACATTTCCAGGGTCAAGGTTTCAAAATTGAACCTAACTGACTTTTTAGCCTCAGCTAATTTCAGTATTAATTGTCCAAAATGACGATGCAAAATACTGCAGTTCAGGCAATGCAGCCCTCAGCTAAGTCTGGTTTGGTTTGTCTACAATTCACAACATTTTATTCACAACAATTATTGTGCACAAAGCCACACATTAAAAAACAAATTGACATCTGACATTATGACCGCAACCGCTCGTGCTGACCCTATTCTCATACATTTACAACATGGCACACAAACAAAACTGATACTTATCTCTGTGGACATCCCCTTTAATGCAGCTGAAAGTCACTTGTGTGGGAGAGCCTGGTTGTTTTTCCACATCTCTGGCACAGAAATAGGAGAGGCAGACTTGTTATTGACGGAAACATGGCACATGAAAGCACTGTAGAGTAGGCCTCCCTCCAAAACAGGTTGAGGTGAGAGTGCTCAGACCACAGGGCGCACTATGGGACGCCCTTGAAGTGGTTTTGGTGTGTAGAGTGTATCAGACAAACACAAGAGACTGTTCACGTCATAAGGACAAAAACTCCCATATTTCTCCTAATATCCTCTTTCTGGCCGGTTGAATGCTGGTAATGTTTTAAAACTGCTTCCTCTGATGATCATTCTGTTTATTTATATAATTTAAAATTGGACTAGGACAGATTGTGTGAGCACCTGAGAACCTCACATATTCAGAAATATTCTTTATCATTGGGGAAATAGGGCAAGTTTTAGTATGGAAACATATATTTTGAACTATTACATTTAAAATGGAATAGTTCACCATTTTCAGAATCATGAGATGTTTTTGCTCCATGGGAATTTATTTGAACAACTCCAGATGGTCACAGCCTTCTTACCAATGCAAGAGTTGGTCATAATAGCCATTGTTCTGGACTGGAGACTAGTTGAGTCGTTAAAAGGTGTGTTATGTAACGTTTCTGGTGCAGGGTCCACCACCTGCTTGTTCGTGGAGAAGTTATTGCTTTCCCTGGGAAGTTGCCCAGTATGATATTAAACTGATCTACATTGTATTTATTCACGTACAGGTGTTTGGATTGCTAAAAAAATACTTTGAAACCATACATTCTTATTGTGAGCAGGATCGCCACTCCACAGATCTGACCTCTAACTTGGCCTGGTGGCATCACTTGCTTGTCTTGGAAATAGAAAGCTTGCCACACTGTGAAACATTCTAGGCCTAGCAAAAGCATCTCCATATGCACCAGAAATGTTACAGTACACCTTTAAGTCTCCGGGGAGAACTGCTATTCTGTATACTTTGCTACTGTAAATAGCGCTGAGCACCTCTTATCTCTTGTTTTACGCACGCAGCAGCAGGCCTACATATTCAAATGGCGCACATCAAAACGCGCACGCTCTCTATTTCCTTCCAGCTCGGCCTGGCAGCCCACAGCACAGAGCGTCCGTGGGAACAACAGTGCTGACGTACGCACGAGGACTGCTGCCGGGTGGGCTCGAGTTTCCTCCGAGCCCCCTCCTCTCCCACACACGCGCGCACGGCTCTTTTTGACAAGCATGAATATTCCTCCCACCTCGCCAAGGCCATCTGAGGCTCTTACACAGTGTGGATTACCGAGGCCGCTATTAGAATACAAAGTGATCTGGAATTGGGCCGGCTCATTATAAAAGTGGGATGGAGAAAGTTTGTGAAGAGTAGAAGTATGTTGTACGTACTGAAAGTTTGGGTAATGAGCTAATGAAGACGCGGTATTCTGTGTACTGAAAACTCTTTCTGTCTTTCTTTATAGAATAATATATGTTTATTTACACAGACAGCTACACATACACTGTACCAAGGAGACATGCCTTTCATAATAATGCACGAATCTATAGCCTAGTAAGCCTACAAATAACAATGTAGTAAAATTTGCACGTTTTACCTCATATCTATGCATCACTACAATTGAAAATAATCAAGAACACCACTGGTTTCCTCCTATATCAGGTGTCATGGAAGATTCCAAAATAAAAGCAACAGTGTTAGTAGGGTCACAGTGCCACCTAGTGGTAAATTTTAAACTATAATAGCGCATTTACCTTTTACATAGGTCTTTAAGCATATCCCAGAAATATACGTGACCTTATGCAATGAAAAATGCATTAACCAAAAATTACGCAATGATTCAGTAGCAGTGTTAAGACAGTTGGGACTGATTCAATTAGCCGAGGGTACATTGCCTAATTAGGCGTATGACGCATACGGCAATAATGGGTAGCCTATGTGTAATAGTAATAAACCACGTGTTTGCATATGTAAAACCTATGTAAACCCGGCCTGCATCTCACTGTCGCCTCTATAAGCATTTTTCATAGTTTCCATGGTTGTGCTGGGTTATAATGTTTTACAGTTTTACAGCTATTTTACACAGGGAAATACGACACACCACATGCTGCATTGTTTGAAATGTCCCCATTGTTGCCTGACACATAAGGATTCTCTTATTAGAAGCACAAGGTCTGAAATTTAAATAAGCATCGTATTTAGACATACCCAACTGTTTTAGAGAATGAAACACAAAACACAGGGTCTGTCGTGCAGACGACGATAATCGATAAAGAACATTTAGAGCCAAAGGAGTTGGTGTATCATACGGCCAATTTGATGGCAGCTCCAAGTGACAGGGACTAGTGGTATTGTTTCCACCACCAGAGGGCGACAAATGCACGGTAGATAAATTCTCATCCAACTACACACATACTATTATTACAGCCGTCCATTTATACAGCACATACTCGTGTTAATGAGAGCAGTCTATTTGCTGAATTCAGATTATGCTGTCTCACTGTGAGAGATGTAGCTCAACCAGCCTAGACCTGTCCTGTCATATATATATGATTAAAGACATCAGTACTTCTGAACAACATTGTCATGACATATCAGGCAGACACAGTGAACAGTGCCAGCAGTCAGCATAGGTAGAGACGACACCAGTCAAACATTTGAAATTGATTTAAAAAAAATAAAAAAATATGCATGATTAAAACCTGGGAGTCAAGGAAAGAAAATTAGGACATTCCTATAGACTCATCAGCCATCATTGATAGTGAAACGTGAACTGGATGTGTTTGAATCAGCCTGTAGTGTAGAATGTTAGTGAAGGTTATTGGAATTGTATATAACTTCTTATATGGATTTCTTTTCGGTGAACTTTTGTCCTTTAAAATACAACGGGAAGAAGGGATATATGTAAATGATAAGCTGTCTTCAGCACATTTGCTCAAGGCAGATACACAGACTGCAGAGTAAGTCGCTCTGCGGGCGGTCTGCTATTTCAGAACACAGGAGTGCACAACACTGCTATTCCAAATCAGGATGCTCTTTAACATTGCCATTTTGAAAACAATATTCAAAACCATACATGTCACCTCTCCATCAGTAATTCACACCATGTGCTCCAAGCAAAAGCGGTTACGAGGATGGCATTGTTGTAACTTGGCATTTCTTTTCTGTAAACTGATACTTAAAGAATTGATACTCTGGTGATATTTAAATTGGTCTTTATTGACATTAAAGACAAGCACAGTCATCCTTGTGAACAAGAGGCACATTCCATCTTTTATCATTTACTTTTGTATAGATTGAGTCTAACAAATTTTTTTTTCTACAGTGTCATTATAGAGAAACACAGAAAAGTCTCATCTGGCGCCATTGCCTCCTCTGGCAGGTCACACAGTCTGCAAAGGACCTTCTGTTTCTGAATATAATTCTACCCCCAGGTTTTATTAAACTGTCAGAGCACATCTCCTCCGCCTCAGCCTGCACTACTCGTTAGAAAGACTAAAATACATTCATTATTTTGTCTTCACTATTGTACCGCTCATGTAAGACAAGTAGACTGTAGATCATCACAGCATCACAGAAGTCCTCAATGACTGATTATAGACACATGGTAGGGGAAATACACGTAGTATTTGTAATAACTGCTTGATCAATATGTATGGTTATTTTCATATGTTGACAGAGCTAACAATGGTCTGTCATTTCTACAGGTGCTAGTCTGTACAACCGCTCTGTATTGGTGGTTTTCAGATTCTAGAAAGTGATGATCTCACACTGTCAGATGGGGGGCAAGAGACGGTTTTTCCCACTGATTACATGGTACTTTCCTATGACATATCTAAGAGGTAAATTAACATTTTGAACTTGATCACATCTATTTGTTACTAGACCCTATAACTTGCTATATTACAACACAAATCTGCATTTTAACAAAAATCATTCTAGCTGCCCCCATCTGTATTAAATTATATTATGATGTCATCTGAAACCCAGCAATAGTTAAATAG
Organism: Periophthalmodon schlosseri; assembly: GCA_000787095.1. Taxonomy (NCBI): domain Eukaryota; kingdom Metazoa; phylum Chordata; class Actinopteri; order Gobiiformes; family Gobiidae; genus Periophthalmodon; species Periophthalmodon schlosseri. Next base: position 146,143 of record KN483667.1, on the reverse strand, counting down.
ACATTTGCATATAGTGTATAGTGTAAGTACATCTCTGTACAATACCCCTGTTGTTGTCATTAAAATGATCTACACACCAGTCTTTTCCACCATTAAAAAACCCCAAAACAAAACCAATATGGATCTTTGATCCAGAAAACAATTATTATCTGAAGTTCTATATTGAATATGTTGAACCATTATCTACAATGTTATATTGACAGCTATGGTGTTTAGTTAGTGGAGAAAGGTTAACTCCAATAAAATCAATAATAACTGTCTCTATTACATCAGCATCTATAGTTGTATCTACAAACCACTGCCGCTGCCCTCCCCGTCATCCACCCCAACTGATCGCTTCCGTAGCATCAAGTTTGCCCTCCTCTGGGTGTGGGGGGGAGGAGGCGCGGAGTGGCAGGGGGCGCGGTACTGGGGCAGGCCGGTCTTGGTGGTGTCCAGTTCTTCCGGGTCGTCCTGCTGGGCTCTGAGGGCGGCCATCTTGTCTCTGTCAGAGGCACTGAGAGTCAGACATCCACATGGAGCTCCAGTGTTCTCCGTCAGTTCCTCGGGCTCGTCCTCCACCGTCATGAAGGCATCGCCCCACAGGCTCTCACACAGGTCCCGTCCATGTTGGTACATCTGTGGAGAGGACACATGGAAGTATACTGTATAGAGAACAAAGATATATTTCTGTGTTAGAGAACTTGTTTGATGAGCTTGTTAATAAATAATTAATAAATAATTCGTAACGCTAATAACTACTCTAATTACAACTAATTAAGACTTAATTCATAATGAACAAATCGTTTAGCAGGTTTAGTAACTACTTAATTAAGGGGTTAGGGTTGAGAGCTAGGCATTATGTTAGGGTGTTGATTAAATAGTTGCTAAGCCTGACTCATTCTCAACAAACAATTTGTTAGATATAAGTTCATGCTTTATTAAGACTAATTAAAGTGCAGTTATTATAAAGTGTTAGCAATACTTTTTTGTACATATCATTTGCATTATTAATTTACTCCACTGCAATGTTCTAATCACTAGCATATTTTCGATTCTTAAGCACTGAATTATATTCCAATGAATGAATTTAACTCCTTTGCATGGCTGCCAATGTCAAAGATATTATTAACAATGACAACAATGTCCCTAAATCCAATAGTTGTATGTTAGGAGACTATATTGTGAGGCATCCATGAGAGCCAGACAGACTGCCAGAGGTGACAAAGATGGATCTGACACACAAATCTATTCATGGAAAGTGATTGGATAAAGATTCTTCCCCTGGAGACACATAAGAAATATATCCTTTAGTTTGCAAGTATACTTGCTGGGGTGCTTTCTTGTGTCATACAAGGTTTATAATCAAATATTTAATCTACAAAAATAATTCTGCTCATCCAGTTTACTAAAATAACAGAATGCAACTGAAAACAGCTTTGATTAAAAATAGAGATAAACAAGACCAGATGAAAGGTTCTGCAATGCACTGTCAGCCATAACACAGGATTATCACAGCTCTCGTCTATTTTCCTGTCAGCCAACAGAGTAACTGTCTGAGAGAGTTTGTGTTGAGAAAACTATTAATATGTTTAAAAACATCCATATGTTATGACAGGTGTCTGAAATCATTCTGTATGTCAATACGGAATGATTTCCGTTGGGTGACAGACTTCTAATACGTTGTCATAACAATTTACAAATCAAAGCAATTCTTGACTGTAGTACAAGAACTGTATTTTCAACGTTATGGTAAAGTCTTACGACACATTGATCCAAACCATGACAGGGATGCATTAGTTAAACACAGCCTTTCTATTCTGGTTCATATATACTGACATGACCCATGACCTCTGATGCACTCTCTACACCTTCTCCGTCCCACCTTCTCTGTCTGTCTATCTTTCTTGATAATAGCTATCTGCTGGGCTATTGTTTATTTATTCACTAATCTTTTGATGAAATCATTAATTTGTGTGAGTTGGAGAGTCTAGTTCAAAATACTAGCAATTCATATAATTGGAAAGAAAAATATATAATTTTTTCTAGTGTGTTCCTGGCAATAACTTTTTATTTTGTCCAAACGTTCAAATAAACCTGTGTAGTGTGTTCTAGGAGGTGTGAAGGAGGGAGGGGTGGGGAGCTGTGGACAGCTGGTAGCAGTGCCCACACTCGCCCTCCTCACCTCCATCATCTGCTCCAGCCTGCAGAGCAAATTACACGCCCCCCAGCCCAACCCTGTCTCCAATGTCCAGCTATTCTATGAGCCACAAAGCATAGCAGCACCAATGAAGACTTATCAAAAAAGGTCACTGGGCTTTTTAAGACTAGGCGACATTTATTACAGTGTTCTGTCTGTGTGAACCTTTCTTTGAGAGAAAATGTCCAATTATTTCTGATATTAATTCTGTGCTTTCTGGAGCACAGTGATAGGATATATACACAGATCAGAGAGATATAGAGGGAAAGCACATGGGTTATTATTCCTGTAGTGTTCATACTGACTGTACAAAGCTAGTTAGTGGAGTTTCAGTGACAGACACATGTAGCTTTAATGCAGAACTGCCCCTGTCTTCCAGTCTGAGGATTATCATCATTAAAGGAGCAGAGTCATCATCCCTGTCTCCTTCTGTAGCTCAGTTTGTCACCAGCATTTCCATCTTTGGTGTAACTGGCAGTGGCACATGCAAGAGTCACATGAGGCAAACCAAAGGCTTTGCTGAGGTGACATTTCGACATTTCACTCACTGAAGTCATGGCTACGGTAAAGAAGACTCAAGAGAAAACTACACACACTACACAGGTTCTGGAGTACTGTGGTTTCAACATAAAATTTCTATTAACGAATTAGCTATTTATCAATCTATGTTAAATTAATAGAGCAGTTTCAGTTTCTCAAGTTGGAATGCAAACAGACATTGTTTGATGCATAATGGGGGACTTCTTCTGCAAAGCTTCTGAAAGCACTCCCAGGTAAGTTAGTACTTCCATTGCAACAACATTTTTGAGATCAAACTGCTAACCCTGCTGTTACTCCACCACCTGAACTATTGTTGCATCAGGTGCCCTTCCTGAGACAAGCCTTTGTCCCTAATTGGCACCAAACAAACAAACAAACAAACAAACAAACAAATAAATAAATAAATAAATACATAAAAATAAAAAACATAGCAACAACAACAAAAACACAAAATAGAATCCTGTCAATTAACAATCACCATTTTAATAAAAAGGTCTGATTTTCATCTGTCAGACCTGACCAGGCCATCGTATTCCTCCAATAGAGGAGGCTACAGCTGCGTCTAAACAGATCTTGGCTGCAGTCTCAGTGGGAGCAGTGCCAGCGGACTTTGCATGCACTGGATGTCTCTGTGTGGATGTATGAGCTTGTTTCTATGCAAATTAACATACACAAAGTAGGATTTTACAATTCCCTTCTCTGGATATTAAAATATAATACATTGTTATTTTTCTATTCTTTTCTAGGGATCCAAGGGAATGTGAGAGCCACTTTTTGTTAAAAGTATGTGCTCTGAGACAAAACACCATTTGCATTCACCTTTAATTTATACTTATATAGGACTTCAGAGTTGACTGGAAAAGATCATTTTACATTCAGGTTTAGTGGTTAGTATGTGGAGAAAGACAAGGCAATAATGGATGGATCAAAGTTCACCCAAACCTGGAATTAAACTATGATTGACTAATTTAAAACAATAATATAGACATTTGTATTGATGTTGGCGTGGCCATAGACTGTATTAACTAAAGTGAAGCCGGTAGATTTCATATGGTCAACACCGTGACTCATTCCCCTTTTAGAAAACTGTATTCAGAGAGTTACTGGAATGTCTAGCTATTAGCTGTGTCCTAGATGAAAGTAGGCCAATGGCAACAAAAACTAGGCAAACACAAAGACACATTAGAAGCCCTGCAGTGGCAAAATATCTGCTTGTACTTCTATAATTAACAAAACATGTTAGAAATTAGTATTCACTTTTATATCTGACAGTGCATGAAGGCTAAAATTTGATTGATGCCTCTAGCAGTTATGGATAGGTATCAAATGCTGTGATTGACCAAAGAGTAGAAGCTTCGGAGAGACAGGGAGATGGATGGACATGTTTGTTTGTCCCAGCTGCTTAGCCTCTCGGTCACTCAGCCTCTTTAGAATCAGCAGCTGCCTGTGCCCACTGAAGCAGGACCACCCTTTTCATGCATGAGCCCCAACAGCCACATTAACCCTTCACTCCCCGACCAATCTCACTGAACTGATACTTGCTACGACAAGCTCACACCAACAGATGTGCTACTCCCCAAAAAATAAAAAGCAAATATTGACTGAAAACATGGGCAATGAACAAATTCAGGTAACACTGACTCTTTACCTGTTGGTATGAAACACAGGATCCAGTGCAGTTCTGCCCCCGGGGGTCTCTGGCCCAATTGCGGGCACAGGTCATGTCCGTCCTGCATGCCTCAAACCTGAAAAAGCAAAACCACTTAGAAAGTGGACCTGTACAAACTACTGTTAAATCTGGTCAAGATCATGGTGGACAGAGATTATAGACTAGCAGATCACGAAAGGGGATGAATAATTATGCTTTTTTAAACTACTGTCTTATTACTATTTTTCCCTCTGTGTATTGTATTTTTTACATTAAGTTGTCCAAAAGTGATTGTCATGATTTGGACCTTTGAGACAATGCATCTGATTTTTCATTTGCTGCTATGGAGGGAGAAGGATCAATTTGATGAGCTGCACAGCAAAATAAAATTATAAAATCAGCTCGTAATCAGCTGACTTTCAATAAGCCTATTATGTATTTTGTTTATTTTACTTGATTGTTTTTTCTTTTTTTCTTTTTTTTTTTTTTTGCGATCATCTTGAGCTACAAGAGCAAAAATTCTAGCATAACTTTGATTTGCTCTGGTTGGAGGAAGCCTCACCAGTCCCTGCAGAAGCTGTGGCACAGTGGCACGGCCTGGATGTATGAGGCGCGTTGAGGATGAGGCCAGCGCGCAGCGTCCGGAGAGCAGCGATAAAAACACGACACACGTTTCAGGAAACCGTCACACCTGGAAAATCATCCACACCGTGACAGGTATTAGCCCATTCAAAAGCACGCAATCATTATTCATGTTAGACTGCAATAGGCCAAGAGCCAAAATTTGAAGATAGCTAGAGCTTATTCTAACTATATCGGCCTGTTTAAAAGTTATTTACTTTACAAAGTAAACTGTTAACAGATTTAAAATAAATATCGAAAATAGCTTCTGAACTTTGTTATAAAAATGTAGTTCCTTCGCAGAGCAGAGGAGTAGACTTACTCGGGGCTCAGTGGTCCACACTTGTCCCAGGGCTCGTTCTTATTGCTGGCTGTGGAGACATGGGATATGTCCTGAATGTGCGCCTCTGTACAGCAGCTATCTGTCAGCACAAATACAGATCAGTTATGTGCTGTCCAGTCACACGCAGTCATATTACATCTGTAGGTCACTGGATGATACCCACTGCCTGCATAGAGAGCGCACTCCTGCAGGTGAGGTTCTGGGCTGGGCACAGCTTTGTGTTTACCATCCTGAAGACACACCCCTTCCGAATGGGATCCACCAATCAGCGCAGCCGTCAAAATTAAGGTAAGTGTGAGCAGAAAGGTATCGGTCATCTTCTCTAAGTATGGCTCTGTAAAAGATTCAGCACAATGGAATCAACCTCTCTTGATTTCTTTTACCACCTAGTGGTCTCTGTGATCCTTAAATAAATTCTAGATGCCATTCATACTGACATGTTTGACCACTCTGACTT
>KN483667.1:129297-140298 GCA_000787095.1 Periophthalmodon schlosseri | reverse complement strand
TGGCGCTTAGTGGGTGTGACCTCGTCCGCAGGGTGAGCCTAATTAGGTGAGACTATGGCACCTTGCAGAGTGGGGCGACAGGCAGGGTGCTTTAATCTGACAGAAGGCTGTCTGGTACACACTCCACAGAATTAAGCCAATGTGGGACATGAGCACAGTCTGGCCTCTTTGGTGTCTCTGTTTTGTGAAGCTCAGGTCAGTTTCTGCTGCCGCCCCAATATTCCAGTCTGAGCATCAAACTTGTGTTTTGATTAGCACAAAGTGGTAAAGAGATGAAAGTACAAAATGTGAACGCAGTACAATAACAGTAAAAACAAGATCATTAAAGCTCTATTGAACATTTTTTATTATTAATTATTTTAATGACACATGAAGCATCACTATCAAGTATTTAATTAAGGTCAAAAATTACATGCTTTTCTCATTAAAACATTTTTTTCACCAAATTAATCAACATTGCTGTGTAAGATTCTCTAATTTATAAGCTCACAATGAATTATGTACAATACACACATTTGCACATAAAAAAACCTAAATTGCCTCAAAATAACCAGTGGTGATCAATTAACACTGAACTGATGAAATGAATGTATCAGAACTAACACTTATAATTGGCTGTGATTACCTGATGGTTGGAGAAGATGAAGCAGTCTAGTTTTCTTGTTTATCCTCCTTGTTGTTCCGCTGCTGTTGTTGGGCTGTGAATCCTCTGCTGTGCACTGCTCCCTCTCTCTCTGCTCTCGCTCTGTGTCTGTGCTGTGATCTCCGCTGCCCAGGGGCTTCTCTCCACTTTGTCACAGCATTAAATGAAGGGCATGTCTGTCCTCTCCAGCAGGAGCCTCACCCCTCCCTTCCCTGGCCAGGCTGGGAAACTCTCTCACTCGCGCCGCTCCTCTTCTCTCTGTTCTTGTTAATCTCCAAATAAGATGTTGACCAAATCCTCTGTGTTGACAGCCTTCTTTCCATCTTAGCGTGAATGGAAACACTCAAATGAGATTGCAATAAACTGATTTCAAGTAAAAACAAGCCCAGTAGAGGCAGGCTGTGCTTGTGTGGTGGTAGCACATTCACAGGTGCTGCTGAGTCACACCTGTCCTTCTGTAGCTGTGCTGGAGGTCAGCGCACAGGGTCACAGCTCGGGACAATGGAGATTTAATACTGAGCGATTCGCTGAGGATACAGAACTCAAATCTGTGCAGAACAAAACAGTGCAAACCACAGCACCTTTGTGTCCTGAAACATCAGCTGTCTGCTCTCAACATCCTTTGAACAACAATCTGCACGAGGACCCAGTCCAGAGGCACAGAACAGTCTATGCCGGAAAGTCACTTTTTAATGATGTGGATTTTTTCAATTCATTAGTAATTCACCACTGTTGTACCTTTTTAAGCCCAAATAAACGTGTGGGAAAACTTCATGTCCAAATAGCTCCAAGCCTCTATTCAAACATGCATAGTCATTCAAACATTCCTATTTGTTCTGTTACATCTCTGAATGCTGGTTTGAATATGGATGACTGTACAAGCCTGTTTTTGTACACTGTGCTGCTTTTCTTGCCCTTTAATCTCAGTTCCCCTTGGACCAGGCACACCAGCCTAATCCCTCACTGCATGCCCTAATGAGACTTTTAACCAAACAACAGCAGATGGAGAGAGTCCTACTGCTGTTATATCCACCCAAAACTAGGAGGCAACTGATGATCCTTAGATATGATTGGTTTTGACCAAACCAAGGAGGGACTAGACCAATTGGATATATACTGGCTGAGTGCTGAGGAAATGGTGTTGAAAAAATAAATGTTGAGCCAGTTAAGACCAGGGGTACACCAGAGTCATCTAGGCTGGCAATATATGTTATATAAATAGTATATACAGTTATATAGTGTATGAGGGTGGTGGGGGTGGGTCAAGTATCTTATTGGGATTCGAAGCACCAACTGCGTTCCAGTTAGGGTCAGTTAATCAAGATCAGTATTCAGTCTAATAGTAATGTGCTCCCAGTTAAAATGCTTTTTAACTGGGGGCTCTGCCAGAAATTCACACTTTGGAGGAATTTTGTGTTAACTGGCACTGATTAAAACTTTGTTTATGTGTTTGAAGTCAACATTGAAAGCCATTTTTTTAAAGGAAAAGTATTATCGAAGCAAAAAGTCTCCCAATATTGTTGTAGACAGTATATTCTACCAATGAATAGTTAGCTCTGGAGGCTAAAATGCTACAATTCCTTTCTGTGGCATAAAAAAGCAGTGGAACTACAACATAAAGCATGATTCTTGCCCTATTTCTATGCAGCCAACATAATCACTCATAATAAAGACCTATTCATATGTGACAAACTGAAGACATTGCGTTTAAGACTAGTGAGAGCATTTTAAGAGAAAAAGTAGGAGTTTTACATATTTTTTATTATGTACTGAGGAATTCTTGATTTTGATTAGATTCTGCATACATTCAGAACATTACATTGACATTGCACTCATGGAACACAGTGACTTATTGTGAGGTCCAGTCTATCTTTATTTCCAGTGGTAAAAAAAAAGCTGAGTGAAGAATAGACATCTTCATCTCATAACTAGATGAGCAGTGGTCCTTGCCTTTGTGTTGGAGTTATTCTGGGAACAGAGGAGCTGTGGGACAAAGCAGACCACGAGTGCCCTTCTGTCCTCTTGTTGTTGTTGCCTCATTTTAAAGGGATTGGACCAGAGCCTCTGTTGGCACCTTAGGCTAACCTGATCTCGCAACTAGCATTTACTTAGACGCCATTTTGAGTTTATTTGTGCCACTAAATCGTCCCAGTAGGGACATTTGTCCTCTTTATTTGACCCAGATCTTTTACTAAGCTTGATCAGATCTACCTTAATTGACGTGCCCGGAAGAACCTACCCAGATACAGGGAGAAACATACAAACTCCACACAGAAAGAACCAATACCTTCTTGTTTTGAGATGAGAATGTTAGCTACTCAGCCTCCACCATAAAAATAATCAATTTTAACGGTCAAAATAAAGCAACCTTCACAACTATCTAATCGTCAACAAAGTGGTTGGGGTATTTGAGTCAGGAGGTTCACAGACAATCATCTGTCAGTTTATAGTCATGTGGTTTGAAACAGAGTTCAAACTCTGGAGGAAAATATTTGTTTACTTTTTGGGTTAAATGACACTGATTAAAAGTTTGTATTATTTCTGTTCATGAAATCAATACTAAAAGCCTTCTTAATTTTGGTTTTGAAAAGACTAGATAAAACCAAATCAAAAATATAGATCAGTCAATATGAGGAAAAAAAACATGATGAATTATTTTCTCATATTGTCTAGCTCTACTGCCAGAAATGTTATATATTGAGAGAAAACAAAAGAGAGTAAGTGCATAAAACATATCAACTTGGCTCATTCTGCAGTCTGTGTCCTTGACCAAGAATCAGATTTGGAGATATTCCCGCCATTGTTTACTGCTTTTATGAACCTGCCACAGCACCACCGGGTGATGAATGACTAAATGCACTGAATACATTTCCAGTAATCCCACAATATTAAAACATGGCTAGACACAACCTAACCCCATGTCTGATGTCTTAAAAAAAACTTGCGGTGTGTTTCTTTAGTAATGATAATAAATGGCTGTCTCACCTCTGGGTTTGCAGCTTGTCACATTTAATGACCAAGAAAACCACCGGTAGATGTTTTAGAGCAAACAGTTCACATCCACTGACCTTTCTCTTGGCATAAATGCCACTGCCCAGATTTCATGTTTTCTTTGGAGCTAATTGAGACAAAATATTTCAAATATCGGGGTATTTTTATTCAAGAATAGATTTAGAATATTGCATTTCCTGACAAAATTCTTGCTCTCATCCAAACAAGCACAATAATTATTTGCAGAAAGAATGAATTGGAACAAAGGGTGATCTCCAAAACTTCCTTTGTTGAAATACTCTGATGTTGTTTTTGTTCTCCATCTTGTGGTTACAGGCAGCACTGCATGAATCACCACAGAAAGTCAGACTTCATGATGGCCCACTGATTGTCCATTAATATGACATAAATGCATTCTATTAGGTACAGTGACATTTAGAGCATTAAGTATTAGCTTTATGTCAATTATTCTCATTTGTAATATATACACTTCTGCTCCCCATGCCATTATTAACCTTCTGGCACAATTGAGTTCAGCTACTTAATACTGTAATGTTTCTAGAGGCTGTTGGTTCTTCTTTCTTGCAGATTTTTTCCCTTGTTCATTGTCAGCATAATGACTGCATAAGTGGACAGGATTACAATGATCATGGCCACAAAATGCGAGGACGGTCCACGCTTGGCCACAGTCCTCCAGTCTGACTTGTATGTTTGAAGATCCATGATCGTAACTCCTCTTCACAGGATACTGCAATCCCCCCGGTCTTCAGGCAATCTACTCTTGGATATACCCTGTTCCTTTATGTGCCGTTATCTGTGAGGCCAGGCCTGTTTTACATGTATTAAATCCTCTGGCTCAACTGGGGGCCTAAATGCGTCAGCAGCACCTCACAGAGACACAAGGTCCCTCCGTTAGCACAAGAGGTCGCCAACTGTCCAGACGGAGATTCAGAATAGAATGCTCCAAAGTTATTAGGGCAGATCAGCAAATCTAATTTATTTATCTACACTTAACTAATTGAAATAATTCAATAACAATACATGGGGGATAATATAAATGTGCAAATGAATGCTTGTTTTCAAATGCCACTCTCATAATTTCTTCAAATATATAGATTTACAGAGAACGGGCATTGTATTTGAAGACAACCAAGGAATCTGCTGTGCTCTGTGTACTCTCTCAATCCTTTTAGTCACGGTCAAGGGATTTAAATGTTTATTCAAATGTTAATTATTCATAAGTGCTTACCCTTTAATGCTGCAGTGGACTGGATCTTATTTTAGCGTATATAGTGTAGTGAGAGGAGGGATTTTCATGGCTAGAGCCTGTTGGTTTGATGACCCTCTGATTCTAATTTTTTTGTCCAATACATGAAGGTGAGTCTATCTGAGTCATAATACATACAACATAATACACTATGATCCGGGGCTTTGCAGCTCATATTGTATGTTTAAGCTTTGGTAAAACTCAGCCCTAATCTTCACTTTTTCATCCCGTTGACCTTGGTTTACAGAATTATGAATCAAAGGTAATATACAAATACATACAAAATTTCCAGGCAAATAGTGTTTGCTCATATGTGAAATTAGTTTTTTCTTGTTTAAAGTCACATACTTGTAAGCTTTGTACTATAGTTCTGTATTTCAGTAATTAATTTTGATTTTTATCTTTGTTTGAGTTGCTAATGTAAGATTTGACCATGAAAGTTAACTTTTTTGTTGAAGGCATTTTCTGTGTGTTCACATCCAGGAGATTTATCACTGAGCTGACAGCTAGACTAATTCATGTTTGCATCACAAGCAGTACATGGGTTATGGTGTCCTTTCTGCTGCTCAGTGACTAATGGTTGAACAATAAGTAACTTACCACCTAGGGTTGTATTAATACTATACATGGGGACTACTGTGACATGTGTAAGTTAATTACCTTACCTTGTTTGTGTGCCCATTTCCGGTGTGTGTGGTCGGGGTTGGTCAGGGTTGAAAGCACAAAGCCCCAGCTGTGTTCTACTTTCCAAATGTTGTTTACTCTTTGCGTCAGCGTAATAGGCTTAGTGCGTTTGTGTGTAGGCCTTTCTGAAGGACTTAAAACACCAGTGTTCTTGCCAAAGCTGCTTTGAAGTCTAATCGAGCTGCCATCTCTATTAAACACTAAAATACTCCTCAGCTTCGACTTGAATCAATTTGGGTCTGCATTCAAAAGCACTCAGAGGAGTTTGGCCTTTGTTCTTGGTTGATACAAAACTGTGACTATGTGGTTTAGTAATAAGGAATAAAAGATCATCTATGTAATAGTCTCTTTTATCAACACTACAGCTGATAGAGCAATTTTAATATCCTCTCATGTTTGATGCCTTCATGTCATTTTAACCCTAAACTGTAGCTAAACATGTGATTATTACTTGCCTGATTTTAGTAACAGCTACATGCACCGAGCTTTAAATCTTGTACTTAACAAAATTTTGACAGATTGTACAGAAGGATTTTTAATATCAAACTCCAAGCCTGATTTATACAAGATTTAACTCCATGTAATTAAGCAAAATTATAATTTTTAGGCCAATTTTCAGTCATAGCTAGTTTACTCAAATACTAAGATATCTAAAACTCCCTGTATTTGTTTTATCTAATATGTCAGCAAAATTAAGAAAGAATTTAAACCTGGTTCTGTCCGTAAAATGCCTTATTTTTACAGGAAAACATTACATGATGAAAAACTTGCAATACATTTTTTGCTTACATTTATGTAAATAAACTACAGAGGAACTTTCAAATGGATATATCTAAATTTAAGATTTTTCCTATTCACCTGCAGTGTCTCACCTTAAATATTTTTTCCAAAATTGCTCAGCCCTAGAACTCATGGTCATAGCTATGTTTGTTTTTTTTTAATATCAGCTAGAGGTTGCAATGCTTTTGAGGAGGATCCTATCGAGGATATAACACAGGTATCATACCACAGCTTCAAGGAGACTTAGGAAAAGGTACTTTGTTGTGTGCTTTGTAGTGTTCTTTTCCATGATGACAAATATAAGAGAACATAGAACATGTGCAAACCTTATATTTGGACATTAGCCTGTTTTCTATTTGTTTGTTCATTTGTGGGCCTTGGCTCGCCTCTTTCTACCAATCCTCTTACACTTATCCATATGCAGAGCAGAGGAAGGCTTAGCCACATCCCACCCAGCTCCGCATGTGTGCTGCCAGCAGGAGATGTGCCTCATTCACAATAAAGACAGCAGGATTACGCACATTGTCCACTAGTACCATCAGTGACATCAGAGGATGAGTAAGGGCAGGAAATAAGATCATTCTGGAGTGGATGGAGAATATCAACCTCTGATTGTGTTATTCAAGGGAAACCAAAAGAGACTCAGAAATCTGGAACGCAGCTTCACATAAGATTTCTTTGCCTCTCAATTACAGTCAAATGAAACCAACAGTCAGACAAGCTCAATGTACAAAATACAGTGATTTCTTTTTCATTTAGACTGATTATCATGAACTCTGAAACTCATTTGCAGCCTCAGTCAATTTGGTCTGGACCTGCCACTGTCATGCACAGCCATTTATATTGAAACTATAGTAATATAGTACAATATCAACATTTACAGTAAAAATCTAATAAATTTTACTGTGTGTTTTAATTAACGTTAAATTTAAGAAATACATATTATGAGCATAATGAGAATGTTTCAGAGTAACTTTGTAGAATCCAGCCTCGTGGTTATTTGAAGTACTATAATTAACCACAAGGGGTCACTGTGGCATTTCTTATGATTATAATAGTCTTCTACCTACTGAAATTAAGTAAAGGGCCATATTTAGCAATAGAAAAGTGGCATTTATTTAAATAATCTCCCATAAAGGATAGCATATTTATATTTGTTAGTTATTACAGTTTCTCAGGTGATTACTGTTTATCCGGCTAAACGTTTACTCTCTACGACTCTATTAGATGCCATTCATTTCACTTTGTACTTTTCTCTTTGGGGCATATTTACACACGAGAGATTATGATGGAGGAGAAAACACTGCTAATATATGACTTACAATGTCAAAGCCATTGCAGATTCATAAGGTTCATGCTTTTTACCTTTTTGATTCTAACAGATTGAAAAGTTGACCTTCAAAAATAAACTGAAGCTGAGGGGGAGAATCAAACTTGAATGCAGTAAAAGCAAACATTCTTCTGGACAATAAGTCATTGTGAAAAGGCAGACCCTGAGCTAAGATGTCCTTGTGTCTTCATTCTTTCTTAGAGACAATATTGAAAAGAAATAATGCTAAACCAACCCCATGCGTGCTTTCACTTCAGAAGAGCTTGTTGTTCTAATTACATTATGGCACATAATCTGGACCAGCGACTTTAATTTAATGTGCATTTGTTTTATACAAGCACATTATGAATTGCAAATAGAGACATACACTTTACATGCTGCATACATTTGAACTTATATGGTCACCTGGTCATGACAAAGAGTTCAGACATCGTGTCGTATAATGTTGTGACTGTACTAGTATTTGGTTGACTTTAACTTAAGACTAATTGTCCCCAAAGACACAGGTAAAGCGACACATATTGACAATAGACTCACTTTACTATAAAATGCACTTAGCAAGGACTGTTGTTAGGAAATGTAATAGCTAAGGATCAGACTATCCAAATGAACCCTCACCTAAGCCCTGTGCCTTCATCCTGAAGACAGAGGGGTGAGGTGTTCATATGGTGGGTATGTGGAGTTTTTTTTTCCCCACAAATTCAATAACTGTTTATGTGTAGAACAAACAGAAACATTGTTCTAAATCAGTCTGGTGCATCCTCTCACTTCAGAAGACTTATAATTACACACATAATGATCATTCATGTGCAGTGATCAATACATTGATTGAGATCAGAGAGATTGGATGTGGGGAGTCCTAAAATTTTACCTTTGTGGGTTTGGAATTTGTAGAGACAGTTTTGCAATGTAACCATAAACTTGTAATAGTAATCAAAGCAAATAAGATATCTGACATCATTGTGCTAGTCTATTGGTGTTCTGTGTAATTGGGTCGAGCTGCCCTTCAGTGTTGTACCCATCAACAAAAAGGCTCTCTTCTACCCCTGTTCCAAACCCAATTGAGCAGCTGTCCCCTTCTAAACTGGGATTACCCGTTCATTACATAAGGACCCACGCCAATCTGTGGGCTGAGTTATGACGACATCACCACAGTCAATGGAGCAGACTTCCACCTGGGCTTCACATTTTCAGCTCTGTTCAGTTGCTCCACCAGCTCGCATTGATCGACCTGGCCTTCTTCCACTGCAGAGCGAGGGCCAGGCCTCTGTTGTGAAAATCCATACTGCAAAGTGCAAGTTTTTCAGACAAAAAAGCAAGTGTTCTAGTTAGGTTTTGTTGTTGTATTTTGTATCATTCACTTACGTATGTTCACATATATTCCAATAGTATGTTATTGTTGCCACTCTACTTTGTATTTATAGTCCATATATAGAATCCAGAAAACTGCCTCCATCAGCGCTGCCACAGTCTGCCTCTGTCTGCCAGATCTGGTCCATCTAATCTAACTCAGACGCTGCTTACCCACTCATTTGTGCATTTGGACAGCACAGCAGTAAAGTCATTTGACATTCTGCTCTTTATCTCCCACGTTGGTAAATCAAGTTCTACTCGTTTGATTTAAATAAAGTGTTTTTGAACCACCAGCTGTGTCCCTTCTGGTCAGCGTAGGTCGGGTTTGGAGAACAGCTGACCTCTTGCTGTTATTGGCACTGATTATGAGCTCCGGCCTGTGTGGGCAGCTCCGACCATATGTTATATAAAAACTGTGTGAACGTCCTAACCCACAACTGGTGTCATGCAAGAACATTAGCAAAGTCCCAAATACTGGTAAAATCAGGATTTTAAATGTGATGCCATGTCTTTTCTTCCCCAAAGAGGTCAGATGCTGTCATAAATGGAAAGTAATCTTTGTTGAATAATAGATACATCTCAGACTCCATATTAAAAATGTTAGATAAATGTTTTTTGACTGACCACTACTGGGGTCGGGGGCTGTACTTTAGTCATGACGTATTGAACAGTACAGTCTATTCTGAAGTGTTCTCTAGACATAATGGGTCTAATATCTGGACTCTAGTTATTTGATGCAGGTAGAAAATATAGAGAAAAAAAAGTAAATATTATGTTTTTTCATTGGTTTACTGCAGCCATGAAACGTTCATTAGCATAATTACACCTATTGGTTATAGCCAGGTTGTTTGTGGATACGAGACAGATTCAGTGTGAAAGTTTAGTTAGGCCAAAACAAATAAACACATAAAAAAAAATCACAGCATTGGTTTTTATTTGTGTTTTATTTATTGTGGTCATTTGTAGTCAAATGGTTACCTTCCCTGATGTTGACACAATCTAATAAACACAACATATGACTTCACATATCACAAACTTCATGCTATATATAGGTTATGTGGGGTCAGTCACTGCGTGCTTAACAGCAGTTTTGCATATACCATTTACGTATTTATCAGATATTTACATGGATGTTTATTGTAGATATGCAAAGAAGAAGAGTGCAGGTGAATAAAGATTGTTGTTGGAAAAATAAAAACATTGATAATTATCTGGCATATTTGCCAATGTTTTTACTGGTGGAAGAGAAAGAGGAAGCCAAAACCCTAAAAACAACACAAAATGTAAACACACCAAACTTATTTGAGTGTCGATGTATTTATTTTTTCTCTATCATGGGGGCACAGTTCATTGTTGAAAGGGGTCTGGTGGCGCAGCCTTGTGTCGCTGTCTGTGGTGCTGGACTGGCACTGGTCACGTGTTTCTCGAGCGCTTAAACCCATGGCACGTCCACAGCGTTGTGCTATAGTGGTCCAGGAGCGGCTCCTCTGTTGGGTTAGATGGTTTCCTCACGTCCCTCATTCATGTGTGCTGCTTGAGGAGGGGGAGGGGCGGCAGGGATTCCCACGAAGGAAAGGGGTTACAAATATCGCGTTGCTGCCTAGCCCCGTCCAGTCTGCAGTTTGGGGGAAGTGAAGATCACAAACAACCGAGGAACCAAGAAGGATGAATGAACGCGACAGTATGTAACGGACGCTTTTTAAGTTATGTTTTCTTCTGGGCCGCACAGACTGAAACACCGCACCGTAGTTCCTCGTACTATCAGCCCGGACGAGGAGCATGAGACGAGGGCATCAGCGAACCACAGCCCCGCTCTGAGCTCCGAACACCCCGTTCTTTGTAGCTACAGACATAAAAGAGAAACAAGATCGCGTTTCTTTGCATGATGAAGCCATTCTACGCAAGTTTAGGTTTTTAAACTCCGAAATCGTGTGCTTTATCCACGAATGATGG